>SSNR01000486.1:340502-403503 GCA_006937965.1 Callopanchax toddi | reverse complement strand
GGGGGGGGGGGGGGCACAGTAAACTGTCTTTTTTGGCTCATATAAGTAACTTTTCCAATTGAATATTCATGTTTATTACTACAGAATGAACAATAAGCACTAAACAGTAGGCATGTAACGATACCTAAAACTCACGAGATGAGATATTGCGTTCATGAGAAACGATATCACAACCATGAGTTCACAAGAACGAGACAAGATTTTAATCAAAATTTCAAGAATTTTTCAAAGATCAAACTATTGCTGCCAATTTTTCATCTCTGTCTCTCTCCTCCTCTCCTCTCCTGTCTCACCAAGGATGAAATTTTGATTTGACAGGTGAAGAGGAGGGGGCTTGAACAGAGCCATGATATTAAACCTACACCTAAATACAACTGAATACAATGGAGCGAACGCCTCTCCAAGGGGGTAGAAGGAGGTGTGTCACAGACAGAGGAAAATAAGCACAGTTTATAAGATTCTCTCTCCTTTACCACAGACAGAATAAACAAAGCTACTCGGATGAGCAGCGAAACGTCTTCAAAGAACCAAATAAGTCCAGTTGCCTTTATTTAAAACCCTTTTTTGGATTACACCTAAAAACAACAGCCAGTATCACCTGAGAAGGTGTTCGCTCCACTGTATTCAACTGGAGTCCTGATGAGTTGTTTTGATTAGAGGCGTGAATTGTCTGTGCTGGAAAGATGAAATCTGAGTCCTCCTCCACTGTTTAAAGTTGGTTTTTCACGTTTGACATAGATGGCTTCTTTAACTCCTCTCTCAAACCATCGGTCTTCTCTGTCCAAAATTCGAGGACAGGCATCACCAACTGGCGGACTCTAGTCCACATCGGGACCCAGATCCAGTTCTGTACAGACTTCAGGCAAATCTGGGACCCGCTTGCTGATCAGGAGAAGGGCGCGCGTGGAGACACTCAAATACGCCTGAGGAGCTATTGCGCACCTGGCACCCCCCCCCCCTTAAACTGGACCTGGTTCAGAGCTTGGTTCAGCTTGGAGGAAAGCGGCCGGGCGTAGAACCAGTTGTGCAACGCGGTCCTTGGTAGCGTTCATGCAGAAAAGCGCGGCCACGCTGTCAGCCAGGCATGGACTGACCATGCGTTTCCTGGTTTTCTGATCATCTGTCCGACCGGTGAGTAACACAGCTGTGCTCACATCAGTCATCATCATAATAAACTGAGTGTTCGCCACGTGAGCGCGCATCACTCAACTGTGTTTCTCAGGATAACTGACAACAGCTGTGGCTTAAAATTAGGCCAATAAACAATATTAACACTAAAAACACACATTTATCTGTCAATGACTTTATCAGACGTTAGTCTTCCTTTAACTTCAGTTGTTTTAGAGACTGACGTTAATGTTTAAATACCCCAAAAGTAGTTTTATTCAAAAGAAACCTGATGCAGAGCCCTGCATGCTGTAACATGGATAATAAAATGAACTGATATTATTAAAACAGGGTGAGCCTTTGAAAACAGTTAAAGGGAGACAAACCTCTGCTGAAGTCCTGACAGATCAATGTGTTTTAGTGTTAAAATAGTTTAATTAGACACGTTCCATATTGATAACTTTATCAAACATCAAAGGTTGATTTCCATCCTGAAACCTGGAGTTAAACTTCATCAGGAACAGCTGAACTGATCTAATGTTTTTAATTTAACATTGTGCTTCTAGTTTTGTGACAAAACTTTAGTAACTTGTTCACAGGTATTTACATTATTTGGCTAATTTTAGTTTATTTACCTATCAGTGTCATTCTGCTCATATTGAGGAACAAAGCTGTTAAAATGAGTTCAGAGCTCATCTGGTCTGGTGGTTCTTGGGTTTGTGACTCAGGTCTTCTGGGTTTTGAGGTCATTTTTAACAGGTTTGAATGTTTCTTGTTAGGTAAGAGCCGATTTAAATAGTGGATCAGGGAGAGTCAAGTCCAGCTGTCTTTATAAAGCCAGCCTCTGTTTGAACTCTAGAAGTGTCAGGATTCTTCAGCCTCATGTTCAAACTAAAGACAATAAAATCATCACAGAAAAGTTCAACCTTGTTAGTTTGAAGCAGAGTTGATGTTGTTGGATTATATCAGACATCTAGCAGCATTTGGTAAATGACGGACAACAACAAAGTCTAGCGTCTAACTATTGATAAGCAACGTTAATACATTTATCGTTATTGTGCAGTTGATATGGCACTCGTCATCAGAAAGGTTGCCTACTCCTGGTCTAAACACTTCTGCCTGCTGAAGCTACAGATGTCCTATGAAGAGACTCTTTTATCCTCTTTAATAAAAACATTTCTCTTCTCCACAGACTTAATAATAATGAATAACACTGTTTGCATATCATAAAAATGTATTTTAATCATAATTCATTGCTTAGAGAATAATGTTTAAATCATAGTTAATGATAATATTTACAAAGCATTATTTTAAAGCCTAAATACATCAAATGACTCTAATTGATGATTTGATCATGTTTATTATCAATCATGTTTCATATTAATATCAAGATATTAATAATGACCTTTATTTAACTTAAACTATGAGTTTAAACCATGATTCTAAGAAAATGCATTCTCCTTTAGTTTCGCAGAGAAAGTGAAGAGAGTCTTGGTAATGCCTCCTTTCCCATTCCCATTGGTTAATCCTAAATATTATAAAAACATATGACTTTTGCATAGAGCCGCTCTCTCTTGCAGTCTTCTGCCAGCCTCCAGGGTGTCTCTGCCTCCAGTCTCTCTGTCAAGATGCAGACTGAGAATCAGGCCAGGTTCCAGACCCTGGTTTAGGAGGACTCAACAACACTAAATGCTGATCCAAAGAAGAACCATATTATTGAATCCTGCTCCAGTTTATCGGAACTGCTAAATTAAACTCGACATCTTTTGAGACGCCAAGGTCAACAGCTTTACCAGATGACGCTACCTCGGACCAGTCTACGTCCAGTCTAAGTGATTCTGGTCACCAAGGCTACCAAGTCACCCTCCGGGTCAGAAAGGACTTCCTCTGAACTCGTTGAGACAGACTTCTCCAGACAGCCTGGATCCACTCAGGAGCTGGTGTCAGATTGTTTATCATAATTTATCAATTATCAGTAACTACTAAAATCAACTCAGCCAGATTAATTTTATAATTACTCAATTTCACTTTCTTTAAGAAACTAAACTAGAACATTTTTATAACATCTTTAATCTTTTTGACAAATGTTTATTCATGTTTTGTTTGTTTTATTTTGTAAATAAATTAGTAAAATATAGTAATAAATTCATTTTTATATAAAACCAGTGCTTGAAGTGGACAACAAGAAGTGGTGGTACTCTCTTTAATGGAGGTCGGAACATGAAATGTTGAGATTCCTGAGTGTAAATATAGCTCAGTAAAAAGACGTTCCCCTCTCTCTGTGCATCATAATGCAAATTGAAAGGGATGGAGCTCAGCTCAAATCTNTTATTCTTTTTATTTTATATCCTCATCCACACAACATCTGTTGATGTGACTAGCCTAGCATTCATTACTCACCTCTCTGACTGCAGCACACAGGGAATATCTGGACCACAGCCAATCAGAGGGAGGACCAGATCCGCCCATGAGCCGCTGATTTCTGACCCGCTACCCGAGTGTCTCCTGACTCTGAGCTGCAGTTCTTTAATAAATCCACATTGTCAGTGCGATATCGTCCTGATGATCTGACTACAGCTGACTGTTGTTTTTAGTTTCACTTCTTATGCGTCAATCTCAGCCTGCAGAGTTTAGCGGTGTATTTCTCCCCCCCGCCCCACTCCTTAGCGTGGACAAGTTTGGCGTCGATGTGACCATTAAGATTTATATTTTAGTATCCCTGGTTTAATGTGTGTCTGTTGTTGAACCACATGGAGATCTGCAGCGTGACCGAGTTTTTTTTTTGACCCGCACCGGTTCTAGAGGAAAATCCTCGGTCACCCCGGAGCGACCTGGGATAATTTTAGTTGCATCTTTGGGAAATTAGGTCGCATTTGCAACCAAAATGGTCGCACTCTAGAGCCCTGAGTGCGCAAATATAGGCTATATATTTTCCATATTGTTTGTTTAAACTTCATGCTGAAGGTGTGGCGACTTTTAATTAACCGTGGCGGTGCGCCACGATAAATTACATGTAGCGGAAACCCTGGTTTCTACCATATACCATTTATACCGCCCACCCCTAATCCATGCCATGCCACATTGAGGCAGTAATTCATGCAAAAGGGGCCCCAACCAAGTACTGAGTACATATGCATGATTATACTTTTCAGAGGTCCAACATTTCTCTATTTAAAGTTCTTGTTTTATTGATTTCATGTAATTTTTTAATTTTCTCAGATTTTGAACTTGGGGTTTTCATGAGATGTAAGCCATAATCATCATGTTACACCTGTAGCCTACATTTATTACACTGAAAATTGTACTATTTAAAAAGTTGTTTAAACACATTTATTATACTGTAATTTTTACAATATTTATATAAAAAAGGATTTCAGGTCAGACAAGTTTTCCAGTCTGTCAAGCAAACTGGTACTCTTTTGTTAATTTAACCATATTTTCCAGTGATTTGCACATATACCAGGACATATTGTGGCTCAAACCTTACTTTAAAAAACTGTTGGCAATCTATTTTCAAGGAGCATGTTGTATATCTTGTTGTGACGTGTGCAGTGTGTTTGAGCCCTAACAGCTTTATTGCACAAACACATTTTAATCCAAATGTTTTGGTCATAATTTTAATTTGTATTTTTAATTGAATGCAGGCTCCATAGATCTCAGGACAAAAAGAAGAGCCTTTGACCTTACTGCAAGAGGAGGAGATTCTCATGGCAAAGATAAACCAACACTGGAAGTATCTTCTGCATCACATGGATTCCCTGAAGGAGCTTTCTGATGAAGTTTCAAATGGTACTCTTCAAAGTATGTTATCAAGCCTAATGTGAATATTACGTATGACAGGGTTACTAATATGTTTTTCTGCCAGGTACAGAAGATTCACTGTGGCGCCAACATGAGGAGGTGTTAGGACGTCTTCCAAGCCTGCTTCTGAAGAAACGGCAGAACACCAGGAAAGCAGTGAAAGACGTGAGGAGCTGCTAAGTCTTCATTAAAGCAGAGGCTAGAAGAAACAGCGACATCCTTAGCGATCACAGAGGCTTTTCAGATTACTCTGACAGTGATTCTGACATGTCTGGTGACATGTTATAAGATCATCGAACATTCTCCCAGCTTTTCCTCTTTTCATCTCCAAACGTTTTTAGTTTTCTGCTAGCTGAAAAGGTGTTTTTTGGGGGGACTCTAGTATTTTTATCTTAAAATGGAAGCACAACCGCCGACATTAACGTTCCCTTTCACTTCCGGGATGTTCAACTGCAATATGTCTCCGGGCGGATTAATGGCGGATCCAAGCAATGCGTAAATGCAGCAGACAGACAGCTGGATTGCTCGGTCCAAATGATAGGATTGGCTGAAGTTTTTAGAGAACTGCGGGACAACTACTTTATTGATTTATTTCGTTTTTTCATCTCCACAATATATTTATGGCTATACTATGTTAGAACGTTGTTAAGAGGCTTAAAAAAAATGTTAAAAGCTACATTGTTTACCTGGTGCTGAGTATGCCTTTACCGTATTTTCCGGACTATAAGTCACACTTTTTTTCATAGTTTGGCGGATCCTGCGACTTATACACCAATGTATAGAATATCACAAGTTTTATTCACTTTAACGCTGCTTTTAAACCGCTAGATGGCGCTGTAGGCCTGTGTACCAATTAGCCACCATGCTTAGTTGTAATATTACCACAGCACCAGACATGTGAATGAAGATCACAACAGAGGGAGGTGTTGCTAATAACGTAGCAAAGGAGAGCTGACCCCCGACTGGAAAAGTTTTTAAAAATCAGGTAAACACCAGACAGCTGTTACGCATTTCAGCGGAGATCCAGGTGCTTCTGGTGTTATGAGCAGCAGCAGAAGCAGCCTGTCTGTTTACTTCTGTCTCACGTCTCTGTAAACCTGCACGTTGACAGCGTGAAGACTGCCCTCGTAACCCTTTTATACCGCCAGTGAGTAATCTTTTGTGAAAAGCACATGATTGCTGTCAGGAACCGTGGTGAGGTGGACCCGATGGCGCAGAGAAGCAGGAGGCAGGAGACGGAGGTATTTAATGACTAAACTAAAAAAACAAAAGACCAGGAACAGAACTAGGAACAAGGAACTATGACTATGACGGACAGGACTATGACTATGACAAAACAGAACTGAAAAGATGAACCCAGGACGAGACAAGAAACAGAAGGGATTAAATACTGTGGGGAGAAAATCAATGGAACACGAAACACCTGATGACAATTAACACGTGAGGGAGGGGCGAGAACAGGAACAAGGAACAGACACGAAACCACAAGACAAGACAGACAGGGGAATGATGACAGATTGCACAACTTTACCGGCGCAGTCTGAACCCTTATGAACGACGGGCTCCCAGATACCGGCTCAGCTTTGCGGCAAATTGCCGGCATTGTTTTATGAAAACAGCTAATAATATGAAATACCCGTTCTTGGTCTTGGATTTTATAAAATAAAATTTCCTCCAAAAATGCGACTTATAGTCCAGTGCGACATATGTTTTTTTCTTCTTTATTATGCATTTTTGGGCTAGTGCGACATATACTCCGGAGCGACGTATAGTCCGGAAAATACGGTAATATGAGCCTACGTTTTCTTAAACTATATTTTGTAAAAAGGCATTCATCTTTACTAAAAATTTTTACAAAATATCTTGGTCAGCATGCAGATCCTGTGTGTGTACCCCATAACTCTAAAAAAAATTGGCAGATCACATTCAAATTTTATAAACCAGATACACATTTTTTGCAGGAAAAAAAAATCTTAAGATTGAACGTTATATTTTCTCTTTATCTCCTCACCCTCTGTCATGATCTCACACAAATCATAAAGTTTCAGAATAACATGCATTGTTGTTCTTTGAAAAAACAACCTAATTAAGGTTCTATCTAGAGCATCTTAATTGAGCCATTATTCCTCTTAGAAGTTCTACTGTGTGTTATTAAGGTTTTCCTTGATGCCATATTACCAGGCTTATACTGCTTTAAAGTGGCATTTGGTGCTGTACAGGTACAACATGAACAATAGTGTAGGCAAAGTTGAAGTTAATGTCAGGAGCAGTCAGTGTTATCAGTATTATTGTTTCCTCCTAACAGTGCAATGTCCTAAGCTAAGGAGCTTTACTAACACAATTGCAATATGCTGTTGTGACTGCCTTATTTGCTTTCTGCTTTTCACCATTAACCTTGAACCACCATTTTCACTCACCCCTCTCATTGGTCTTCTCTGAGCATGTGACTCTAANCATATATAATCAAATTAAATTAAATGTTGTCTACGTACATAAAATTATTACAATTTCAAAATTAATTTCCATTGCTTAATTAATTATCAAAAAAGCCAAACAGAAAATGAAACCTTCAATCTCTCATCATTTGTTTAAGCTAATAAACACGGCAACAGCAGCTAGAACGACGCATGCGCGGTTGACCGGTTGTCACAGAAACCACTGTTTGCTTGGTCAGTCTGCGCCTGCGCATTGTGAAGAGCGGCAGACGAGAACATAGACATATGTATGCACAGATGCCTCTTTACGCCCTCGATAATGGTTCCAGCGCTTAATGAGGCATCTACATTTGTATATCTATGCTGGTTAAACCCAAACACGGAGGTGTTGTGGACGTGAGCTCACTGACCACTACCAGGGGTGCTTGCAAAAGGATTTAAACCAGGGGTGTCCAACTCATTATGGTTCAGGGGCCACATGCAGACAAATTAGATGTCAAGTGGGCTGGACCAGTACAATCCTAAAATAATTACCTATAAATAACAAGTGCATGTTTTTACCCATGTTTTCATGCAAGAAAATTTACAAGTACATTTGAAAATCTTCACATTTATTCAAAACTCTTTTACAAAACACAAGATAAACAAATATTTCTTAAGACAATTGTGCAGAAGTACACAAAACTTTATTGTCTTAAAATATTAATAATAAAAGATTTCCAACATGTGGAAACACCCTGGATGAGAGAATCATTTTTTGCAGTGTTCAGACTGACCCACGGTCTGGTCTGGAGGCTCTGCCTCGTTTTTAATGAGGGTCTCTATTGTTTATAGACCAGTGTGGGTTTGGTACTGGTTTATCTTTTTAAATAGGGTTAGGGTCTGGGTTTTAGGAACTCAGTGTTTCATCTAAAACTGTATAAAAGCAGCTAAATCCAGGTGATGCTGACTGGACACCATCAGTTTCACCATGGTTTCATTTAGACCAGGTCTGAGGGAAAACCCAGATCTGGATCCAAACCCATTCAGGTCTTTGTTCCTCAGTGTCAGGACGGTACTGATCTGTGCGCCCAGCTGACGTCCACCTCTCTAGTTAAAATTATCAGCTTCAGCTCAGCGATGCTGTAGCTGGCGTGTGTGTCGAGTGTTGAGCCAGAAACAAACCAAACGCGCGGACCAGGACGCACAGAGCGCAAACGCTCCAGTTTGGGCACTGATCTCTGTGCGTAACGCGATCGGAAGCCCTAGCCTCATGTTAGAATACGATATTTTGCCACTGCTGTGATGTGAGCACTACTTTGTTCAGCGTAAGGTTACGCATACTGTGTTCTGTTCCTTTAATAAAAGGCGGAGCTTTTCCCCAGGTAGCTCTCTTGCTACAAGCTGTACGAGCACCGAGGCGATGTAGCTACTGCACAAAAGAGAACATGTCTCCTGAATCTTTTCTATAACTTAGTAAGAGGAGTGTCCACTGTTCACTGAAGGGATGACCGAGCCTACGTCCAGTGGAAGAAGCAGCCCACGTCCGGCAGATGATGGGAGACCTGCCGCTGCGATGTCAACAGGTTATGGCCCCAGGCAAGTCCCAGGCAGTGTTGGGTAAGTTACTTTAAATTAGTAACTTAGTTACATTACTAGTTACTTCTTTCAAAAGTAACTCAGTTACTTTAAGTTACTCGTTACTTTCAAAGTAACTAGTTACTAGGGAAAGTAACTATGTTATGATTAAAACAATTATATATTATAAATTACCCACCTAAATTGACTGATTTATTGATGCTGTGGGCTTCATACAGTGATGTAAATTACTGGTGGATCTTTCAGAGGCGATCAATTCATCAGTTACACTTTTTTATTCTGTCTTTCTGACAGCCAGGTATCAAATAGACCAGAACTTCAACAGTTATCACTCTTAACTCATTTCAAGTTGCATCAAACTAAAATTTTGTAACAAAAACGTTCAATCAAAACAACAGGATGGTCCTTAAACCAACTTTTGATCCATCCTACCTTTATTCAGTAGAGCTGCTGTTTTCTCATGACTGATGAGTTCAGTCTCCTCAGAAGGAGATCTTAGTTTCCACTCAGCTTTGACCACAGGCTGCTATCAGAACAGAGCTGACACGGTTTTTCAGAACCAGCAGCACAGCTACGTCCAAAATACCGACAAGCAACAACAAACTCCAACTCTTTCATCTCAGTTTTTGTTAAGCCCAGTGGTTTCACCTTCTCACGGTCCAAAAACGTACAACGACATACAGGATAAGCTGCTAAAACTCCAACTTTAACGAGCCACCTGCTGTGTTCGGTTGGCGCCTCGTGGGCCTGGAGGATGAGACCAGGTCCAGTACGCAGCTCAGTGTGACCAGCTGCAGGCGGGTCTGCCGTCTCGTTGTAGCAGGTGGAAAGTTTGAAACTTGATAAAGATGAGAAGCGATTGGAGAGCTCCAGATGAGGCGGAGGTGACTCCGGCCTCCGGGAACCGCGGGCGGTTAGAGTTCCGACCCGGGCCACCTCAGACCAGGATGAGCAGATGAACCAGATCGGCCCGGTGTTGAGGTGAAGACCCGGTTTCTGGGTCTCTCGCTCCTATCTGAGTCAACTCACCATCCGGCGGGATCGGAACAGGTGCAGGTCGGAACGGGTCGTGAAGCTGATCCACACCTGAGCCGGAGTCCGGCTCAGGTGTGGATCAGCGGGCTACAGCTGCCGGACCATCAGAGCTGTAGCCCGCAGCCGCCTCTGTCACCTCAACAGGACAGGAGGGATCTCAGCCTCTGGAGTTTCCGCCGGACAGACAATCGAACCATTGTTGGGTCCAACAGACGTCACCAGCGGGAGTCGCAGCGGTGTACTCCTCGGCTCCCACTGCGTCGCACGGAGGAGCGCTCACAGGTGAGCAGGGTGCGACTCGCGACCGGCTGCCCCCCCCCCCATTATAAGGTCACACGCCTCCTCCGTTTCTTCCCGCTGGCGCCGGGCCCGCCTGACGCAAAGTAACGAATAACGAGCCTAAAAAAAGCCCAGTAACGAGGAACGTGTTCCTGATTTTGGGAGACTAACGCGTTACTGTGTTCGTTACTGCAATAGTAACGTAGTTACTGTAACGCGTTACTTAATAACGCGTTACTCCCAACACTGGTCCCAGGTACGGCGATATACAGAAGAGGGTTGCCGCCACGCTTCGACGGGGACGAAGCTCGCTACCACATTTAGGAGGCAAGGTTTTTAGCATATTTGAAAACCATCGGCCTCAAGGACGCTATTCTGGGAGGTGGTGCAGCAGCGGGAGCTAGCGCACAAGAAGCTGCAGAGATCGGTAGGAAAAATGAACTAGCGTATGCAGAACTGTGTGGTTGTCTGGATGACAAAATGCTAACATTAATCCTCTATGAGGCACCGGATGATGGCAAGAAGAGCCTAGAAATATTGAGGCGCCATTTCGAGTCAGAAGAAAAACCGCGAATCGTCGGGTTGTACACAGAGCTAACCAATGTGCTAATGGCTAATGGAGAAGAGCTAGCGGACTATCTAGCATGTGTGGAAAAAATAGTGGCCGCATTAAACAGAGCTAAAGAGACCCTCAGCGACGCACTGTTGGTAGCTATGGTACTGAAAGGACTCACGGATGAATATAATCCATTTTCTGTGCATGTTACTCAGACCAGGGAGGCGCTAACCTTTGCTGAGTTCAAAGCAAGGCTAAGAAGTTTTGAGTGCACACTCCGCTACCGAGGCAAGCCCCGCACAGATGAAGTGATGACAGCTAAGCTCAAGGCGTTCAAACCCAGGTTTAAAGAGGAAAAGAAATACTTCAATGGAGAGTGCTTTATCTGTGAAAAAGTAGGACATAAAGCCAGAGACTGTAGAAACAAAGACAAGAAACCTCGGCGAAAAGTGACTAACGCACATAATAGTCACAAAGTGGCCACAGTCACAGACACACAAGTCATTTCCAGCAGTAAAGACCGACAAAGGTTTGCAGAAGAAGAAGAGACATATGTGCTGCGACTGAGTGAATGGGATCCCCACAGCATGGAGCAGCAAGGCCTCCTGGTAGACAGCGGAGCATCTGCCCACATCATAACTGAGGAGGGAGCCTTCACCAGATTCGATGAGGCATTCCAACCCAAGAACCACATCATGCAGCTAGCAGATGGGACCCGAATCACCGGTAGCGCGTTGAAGAAAGGGGATGCACAGGTTCAACTGACAGATTGCAACGGAAGAGTGGTGAGTGTAAAACTCACAGACGCCCTGCTGATTCCAGGATACCCACAGAACATCCTGTCTGTAGATGCAGCAGCTTCGAAAGGAGCGAGATTCAACTTTGAGAGGAACAACAACATAATGATCCTTCCTGATGGCACAACATGTACAATGAAGGTAAAAGACAGATTGTACTATCTGGACGCTGTTACTAAACAAGATGTAAACAATGAGGACTCATGTAACGTATCTTGTGATTTGAAAACTTGGCACCAAATAATGGGCCATTGTAACTATGGGGATCTAATCAAACTTGAAACTGTTGTAAATGGCATGAAAATCAGAGATAAAACATGCAGACCCAGCCAATGTGAAGTTTGCTTGGAGGGTAAATTCTCTCAAAGCAGAAGTAGATTAAGTGATGTAAGGGCCAAAAAGCCATTAGAGCTAGTCCATACAGACCTGAGTGGCCCCATTGTTCCTGAGTCATCTGAAGGGTATAAATATGCCATGACTTTTGTTGATGATTTCTCTGGTGCTCTCTATGTGTATTTTCTCAGAAACAAAAACAAAGCAGTTGAGGCAACCAAGCAGTTTTTAGCTGATACTGCACTCTATGGTAAAGTAATGTGCTTGAGGTCAGATAATGGCACAGAGTTTGTTTCAGAAGAGTACCAGCAACTCCTGAGAAACAATGCGATCAAACATGAGAGGTCAGCGCCCTACTCCCCCCATCAAAATGGGACGGCGGAGAGGAGTTGGCGTACACTGTTCGATATGGTCAGATGTATGTTGATCGAGT
This sequence comes from Callopanchax toddi, assembly GCA_006937965.1. Taxonomy (NCBI): domain Eukaryota; kingdom Metazoa; phylum Chordata; class Actinopteri; order Cyprinodontiformes; family Nothobranchiidae; genus Callopanchax; species Callopanchax toddi. Next base: position 391,149 of record SSNR01000486.1, on the reverse strand, counting down.
CAGGTTTACCCAAGGAACTGTGGCCACATGCAGCTAGAACTGCTGCAATTATAAGGAATAGGTGTTACTGTAAAAGAACAGGCGAAACACCGTACTCCCTTTTCACTGGAAAAAGACCAGATTTATCCAAAATGAGAAAGTTTGGTTCAGAATGTGTGGTGTATGAGCAAAGCAGGAAAAAGCTCGACCCAAAAGGTAAAAAGGGTATTTTCGTTGGTTTTGACCGCCATTCACCTGCTTACACAGTTTATTTTCCAGAGGAAAATAGTGTTCAGAAACACAGACTGGTCCAGTTTGTGGCCTAGGACGTGGCTGAAGGCCAGACACAGACAAGCACGGACCAACCTGAGGACCACTTTGTGGAGTGGGTAACTATGCCAACTCGAACTAGGCAGTCACAGACCGAACAAAATGACCAAACTGAACAGAGCCCGGACGAAGACACATACCCGATCGTGGACACTAGAACAGAGACACCATGTACTACTGGCAGAACCAGGAAGAAACCCAAATATTTAATGGACTATGAGTGTGGAGCGCAGAACAGTGAGTTAACCATTGACTACTGTTACAGGGCTACAGTTGGATTACCACAGACCTTTAAGGAGGCTATGGCGTCACCAACATCAGAGAAGTGGAAAAAGGCGATGAGAGAGGAAGTGACTACACTTAAAGAAAATAACACCTACACACTTGTACCGTTACCAGAGGGTAGGCAGACAGTGGGGGGACGGTGGGTGTACTCCCTTAAAGAGGATGATAAAGGAAATTATATATATAAAGCCAGGTATGTGGCAAAGGGGTACAGTCAGGTAGAAGGACTTGACTACTCAGAAACGTTCTCCCCGACAGCAAATCTGACATCACTACGTGTGCTGATGCAGCTTGCTGCACAGCATGACCTCACACTAAACCAGATGGACGTCAAGGCTGCATATTTACATGCGCCTGTTGACTACGAGATCTACATGGATCAACCGGAAGGCTTTCAGGTTGATTCAGAAAATGGTAAACAACTTGTTTGCAGGTTGAACAAATCCATCTACGGCCTCAAACAGTCAGGCAGAAATTGGAACACGGTGCTCCATGAATTTCTGATTGAAAGTGGTTTTATCCAGAGTCAAGCTGATAACTGTATCTACACTAAACTATCTGACAGGACAAAAGTGATTTTGTTAGTATGGGTTGATGATATAGTTGTAGCTGCAAGTGATGAAGTGTGTTTGGAAGAGGTCAAAGATCAACTGAAAAGTAAGTTTAAGATGAAAGACCTTGGGAAGCTCACCCATTTTATTGGGATTGATTTTACACAAAAAGATGGTACTGTCAAGATGAATCAGTCCAGATACATTGAAAAGGTACTGGTAAAATATGGCATGGCAGAGTGTAAAGCTAGAGCGACACCCTGTGAAAATAAATGTGACTTGTCACCAGAGGGCGTCAAAACTGATCAAAGAAAATACAGAGAGATGTTGGGGAGCCTCATCTATATTATGACCTGTACTAGGCCTGATATCTGTTGGATTGTAAGTAAACTGTCACAACACATGTCTGATCCAAAGGAAAAGCACATGACAGCTTTAAAACATGTGTACAGGTACTTAAAAGGGACCAAAGACTATGAGCTGTGCTATAGTCAGCGTGTGTCAAAACCAGAGCTGATTGGATACTCAGATGCAGACTGGGCAAATGATGTCGAGGACAGGAAAAGCACTACAGGCTACTGCTTTAGCCTAAACCAAGATGGTGCTATTGTTTCATGGAAGACAAAGAAACAGCAAACCGTTTCGCTGTCTACATGTGAAGCCGAATATGTAGCTCTGGCAGCTACTGTTCAAGAAGCACTCTATTTGACCCAGCTGTTAAAAGACCTGAACTACAGTTTCAAACTTCCTGCAAAGACCTTCGAAGACAACCAAGGGACTATATGCCTCGCAAAGAACCCTGTGACTCGTCAAAGAAACAAACATGTGGACATAAAGTACCATTTCATCAGGTCCAATGTATTACAGGGTAATATTGTTTTGGTGTATTGTCCAACAGAGAGTATGGTTGCTGATGTGTTTACTAAGCCTGTTACTAGAGTTAAGGTAGAAAAGTTCAAAACCATTCTTTTTGGTAAGTAGTGTTAAAGTGTTGTGAGTGGCACTATCGAGTGGGGGTGTTAGAATACGATATTTTGCCACTGCTGTGATGTGAGCACTACTTTGTTCAGCGTAAGGTTACGCATACTGTGTTCTGTTCCTTTAATAAAAGGCGGAGCTTTTCTCCAGGTAGCTTTCTTGCTACAAGCTGTACGAGCACCGAGACGATGTAGCTTCTGCACAAAAGAGAACATGTCTCCTGAGTCTTTTTCTATAACTGAATAAGAGGAGTGTCCACTGTTCACTGAAGGGATGACCGAGCCTACGTCCAGTGGAAGAAGCAGCCCACGTCCGGCAGATGATGGGAGACCTGCCGCTGCGATGTCAACAAAGACAAATAAATCTTCTTTTTTTTCCTTTTTCTCCTTTTTCTTTTTGTCTTCTTTTTTCCCAGGTCTTTTTCATTTTTCACATTTCACACATAAAATGTAGAAAATATGGCTGGGACTTTAATGCGTTCATTTTGATTAATTTATTAGGAAAAAACTAATGCGTTAAAATGTATAAAATTAATCTCAGCTTGCATTTGAAGCAAAAGGGAACGAGTGTCAGCATGATTTACCCCGCCTGAACTTGACGCACAGATCAGAGCTTTTGACGCCAACTCGTCATTCTCTGTGTTTCAAAGGATTAATGAGTGTTGATGCTTTCAGATAGGAGGCAGTGAAATCTGCGCGCTGCATCCAAAGTGCGTTTGTTGCTCAGTGGCAGCTGCGCCAAGCTGAACGAGGTGCAGCGCACCTCAGAACTTGCCGTCCTGCGCGCTGCTCCTGAATCAACTTGGCCACAGTGATGAATCCTCCGTGCATCCAGTCACAGGAACGTGAGCACACTGCTGCAGCAGTGAGGCCAGGGCTTCCTGATGAATGCGTTCATTATGCTTGGAGATCAGTGGCCAAGCTGGAGTGTTTGCACTATTCAAGTTTTCCAGAACTTCGTACCACACATTTCTCAGGAATTTATCAAAACTTTTGATGATAAATGTCTTTGACATACACATGCAATAAGAAATGGGAGTTGATATTAGGCACCAAGTAACACAAAGTTTCTTCAGAAATGTTCTAAGTTTCTGCTTTTGTTTACATCTTAGACACATGCAGCCTATTGATTTATGACTCTTGTTGAGTTTGTTTGGTATTAACCTTTGAATTTATAGAAATAAAAGTAGAGACATAAAACCACCCTCTCCAGCAGGATTCCAAGGTCTCAATATGAGTTCTATCAAGAAAAAAAGGCATACAATCTGAAGAGAATAAAGAAATGCCTTGAAGTGCTCTCAGATTCAGGGAATGGGTTTGCTGCACGGTGAGGTAATTTATAGGGTGGCGTGGTGTTTTAGTTGCTGTCTGGTGTTTGTGTGCAGCAGAGAGATAGATCAAGGACAAATATCTGGCATCTCTTGGCTAAGTTGTCACAGACGGGGGGTATTTAGGCTCACAGTGTTGTTTGTGTTTGTCTCCTTTTTAACCTTGTCTTGAGGCTCTGTTTTACTAGTTATTTTGAGTGTTTATTATTCCCACCATTGTGATACTTGTCTGTATTTCTACAAGCAGACCTGACCTGATGCTATGTGAAAATACTCAGAACTTCACATGAATATTTGAAATGTTGACTTGAAAGATTGACCGTCTGAGGGAGAGTTCTTCTCATGTCTTTTTTTGTATTAGAGCTGTAACCAGTAGGATCAACTAAACCACTAGAGACAAACACAGAGACACAACAGCACACCACTGTGTACCCATCATGCCTTGCTGTGGCTGTAGTTGCAGGTACCCTCAGGCAACCTCAGGCTTTTATAAGGCAAAGGCCTCCTATATTGTATGTGTTCAAGGTTGTTCATGTATTTGTAATTTGCTGTGAGTCCATCAGATTGTGGTCAATATAATAAAACACTGTTCAACTAAAAATAAAGTGTTGAGTTTAATCAAGCTGAGTTTCCTGATATCGATAAGCTATGGGATCAAATTTGTGCCAAAAGGATCAACCAAAACATACAGTCACACTCAAAATATACCCAAATAAAGCTACCATAAATAACATTTCAGAAGCAAAAGTGAAAAATAATTACAAAAACCAATTAATACGTAAATATTTATATTTCTGAACATATTACCTATTTTTACTTCTTAACAATTCATATTTTATTTCCTTGGCGTGCCTTTTTGGTTCTCACTTAATTCTGAATTACTCAGACCATTTAGGCTTTTATTCTGAATCCGTACGTATTTCAAACAGCTAGAGTCTCCTACTCCAAACCCTCCTAACCAATGAGATCAAGGCACTGAAAAGCCCCATCCCACATCTTCACTTCCAGCTTCTGTTGAGAGCGGTTGCACTGTTCTTCTCTCCCTTGTGTGTTACTCCTGCAGCTGTTTTTTGTCTTCTGAGCAACATCCTCATTCCTTCTGGTTAAATATTTTTCTTGATATGACTTTGGTTTGCTGGCTTCTCAACATTAATATTTTACACTCTCAAAATGGAGGAGGGGACTCCGCAGCTGACTGAGACAAAGGTTTGTAATGGATCGATGGTCTTGCATGTCGGTCTACAACTTTGGATTAATGATGCACGCTCATTGGAATCTGCATGGACCTGGTTTATCAAAAATAATGAAGCTAACAGGTGCGATTGGCAGGATTCCTGTGCTTCAGGGGGGCTGATGCGTGCTTTGAACACTGGAATGCTCGCGAGGAATGAGTTGTCTCGTAGGACTGTCTGCGAACAAACTCTGGCGCGAAGTGAATTACAATTGATGTGTCGAACTACACAGATCAGGTGGGGATAGCCAGGATTTGGAATGTGGATTGTGTTGTTTGCCCAAGTTAGCCCTTGGTTCAGTTTTGGCTAGATAGAAGTTGTGGATGTTTGTGTTCACTACCGCATCCCAGAATGCAAAGCACACCTTTTTACGGCAAGGCATTAGGCTGAAATATTCAGTTATGTTGGACTGAGGATATTTCACATTAAAAAACAAACTGCTCTCTTCTCCAAAGGGTGATGGTATGTTTTTGTTCCACACCGTAGTGCGTTCCCAGTGTTCACACCTGCACAAACAAACCACAACAAGGCAGAAAATAGACCAGGGTTTAATTTAAACTGACTAAACACCACAGGTGAAAATACCCTTAGAGACTGAACCCTGAGCAGCATCTCTATTTAGAAAAGGGGAGGAAGTTATGAGGGGCAGGTAGAAGGTTGTTCCTGTATCATCGAGGCCATGACGGCCATGCGTTTAATCCACGGATCGGAAATTTCCGATCCAACCTGGAGAATTTTCCGATCCAGAGCTCATAGATCCTGGGCTAGGTGACGCTTCTGTGCCCCGCTGAGACACAGAGATGACGCACCTCCTTTCAGGACTCCTGCTGCAGTTTGCAGGTAGCAGCTAGCAGGTTAGCCCTGAGCAGCGGTGAACTTTTTCCACCCAACATGTCCACGGCGTGGAAATATTTAACGGTAGAACGCCTCAAAGCAAGACGGCAACCTGCAGTGTTTGCAAAGCCGCTGTTCTGAAACGAGGAAACTCGGTTGAGTGACCTCCGACGTAATCCCAACCATCACTGTTTTAAACCTCCTGTTAGCCGAGGAGAACAGTACTGACTGCGGCATCAAAACAATAAATAACACGCTCCTCCAAGCCGTCAGCAGGCAATTCAGCAGCATCTAAAGTGAATCCATCTACGCTGCTGCCACTTTACAGGACGCTCGGTACAGTAACTCCGGTAAATAAACACAGAAGTAGCTATTTAATGCTATTATAATGCTCTACGCTCTTAAAAACAACTCCACTGTTGTAATTCTTGGTGCTTTATTACTAAACAGACCGCTGTTGGTCAAAGTCTGACCTAAACAAAGCAAACTGGTCAAAATAAAACAGAAAATCACTTCCCTTTCTCTTCTCTCCTCTCATAGTGATGCAACGCTCATGAAAGAGTCAAGTCTTTTGAACAGCTCTTCACTGGGAACAAGGAGAACCAAGTCCTTGTAAACAACAGTTCATTTTTTTGTATTAAGTGTGACGTTTGAGCCCAGCAGGCAATATTCAATGACCCCAAGTTGCTGGCTGAAACAGAGCAGCTCTATTTAAACCAACATCAATGAGCAACATGAACCCATCAGTTCTATCTGGGAAGCTAATTAGCAATGCACACATATAGGTGTCACAACAAAGAGTGTCCCCAAACATAGTTCCACATGACATTTATTTTTCAAAATATTGCAAAAAATCATTAAAGAGCCAGTGTTTGAACGGCTCTTTGAGGTGAATGGCTCCACAATGAACGGTTCCTTTCATAGAGCCATAAATCCCATCACTAGTGTGTATGCATGCAGACCAGGTCTGCTTGCAGCAGCATTAGATACATTTGAGATATTATAGCAAATAGAGCTCTGGTATTGGAATAGTATCAGATATCCAAATTCAGGTCTATGTGGCCTGAGAGGCTGGAGGATCATGGGCTGGTTCTGATGGTGACATAAGTCTAAGTGACAGTGACTGACTCGTTTGCTGATAAAGCATTTGAAGGTAGCTCAGAAGAAACACAGAGGACTAACAAACAGGTGACTCACACGCACCCACGTGCACCCTCTCACCTGTTCTGGTCCATATGAGGACAGCAATCCAAATCATGTTTTTGACAGCAGGTCTTCACCTTATCCTGATCGGCGCAATTACACTTTATTTTAATGTGCAAAAACGTTTTAATGGGGAAAAAGAAAAACACTCAACTCTCTTTGTCTAATCCCGTCTCGTCTCATCTTCTTCCACTTTATCCGGGTCGCGGGGGCAGCATCCCAACTAGGGAGTCCCAGACTCTCCCTCTCCCCGGCCACCTGACCTATAGGGGACCTGTCTGACCACCTGTGGAGTACCTGTCCGACCTGTAGGGGACTTGTCTGACCAGTAGGGGACCTGTCTGACGTGTGGAGGAACTGTCTGACCTGTAGGAGACCTGTCTGACCTGTAGGGGACTTGTCTGACCTGTAGAGGAGTTGTCTGACCTGTAGGGGACTTGTCTGACCTGTAGGGGACTTGTCTGACCTGTGGAGGACCTGTCTGACCTGTAGGAGACCTGTCTGACCTGTGGAGGACCTGTCTGACCTTTAGGGGACTTGTCTGACCAGTAGGGGACCTTTCTGACCTGTGGAGGACCTGTCTGACCTGTAGGGGACTTGTCTGACCTGTAGGGGACCTGTCTGACCTGACCTCCAGGAGCAGAACATTCCACAGTTTAGGAGCTGCTACTACTAAAGGCTCTCTCACCTTTACAGCACAACTTTGGGACTTTGAAATCAGACCTGCTGACCTGAGTGAGCGTGATGGTGTTGTGTAGGGTTTCTCATATTGTGCTAGCATGGAAAGGTTGATGCTGGAGGTCTTCAGAGTACCATTGGGACTAAACTGCAGGGTTGAACCTCTGATTTCCTCCCATTCCAGACAGAAAACGAAGATCTTGTGGTCTAAAGGTGTCAAAGGTGGAACTGATTGAACTGCTATTTATGATGGAGAGAATGGAAGGACCAAGAGTTGAAAAACCTTTTAGTAAATGAGAAGAAATAACGAAACAAGAAGAGCCTGAAGGTTTCATCCTAAAAACCAGACTCTCCAACTAAGATAAAGAAACCAACTCAAAGTTATTAAAAACAGACAGATGTGGGATTAAAATGGTTGGGTTTTGAGCTGTGGGACCAATCTGTGATCTGGTGTTTCCACTTTTTCTAAGAAGAATTGAAGGAACTTATTGCACAATTCAGTGGCAGATTCCAATTCAGCAAGTTGTTGAGTGTCTAAAACGGAGCTGAGTGTAGAAAACAGAACCAATCTGAACCACCTGGGACTAGGGGTGGGCGATATGGAAAAAAATCTCATCACAATATAATTTTTAATATTGGTCAATAAAGATATACCGTATTGACCCGAATATAAGGTGAGGTTATTTTCATTGAAAATTATTTGAAAAGGGGGGGTCGTCTTACAATCGCAGCCTAGTTTTTTGTGGGTCATTACACGAACAAACCAGCAGAGGGCGCAGGCTTCTGGCCAAAGCGGCAGCAACAGGAAGCGGCTCAGATAGCGACTGGTCCCGGTTCTGGACCAGCTCAAAGTTACAGGCCCAAATGCCCTGATGATCAGTTAGCCAGGTTCACCTTGGCTGAACACAAAATGACCAGAATCCTATCGTTTGGTCTGAATGATAGGATTGGCTGAAGTTTTTAGAGAACTGCAGGACAACCACTTTATTGATGTCTTTTGAGGTTTTTTTTAATCTCCACAAACTATGTTAGAACATTGTTAAGAGGCATTAAAAAAAAGTTAAAAGCTACATTGTTTACCAGCCTGCTGAGTGCAGCTTTAACTTCAGCTCAAACACTTTATCAAAAACTAAACCAAACTGAGAACATGAACTGTGAACAAATAAAACAATTCTCTAATAATAATAATAATAATGAATTGTCTGCTTTAGTGTAAAGTTCATTTTTGTTCAGAGGAGCAGCCAGATGGTAACCAGGAACAACCGAGTCAGCACATTTACCACAGCCTGTAAATAAATGTGCTCTGTTTTAGTCACCAGTTATCCATGATAAAAAACAGATAGAAATATAATACTTAACATAAAGACCGCTTCTTTATGAACGTGCTGCTCCGTGCTGCTGACCCATCTGATCCGAGTCGGTTTAGGACTCGGGTTAAAATTGGATGGATGGATGGATGGATGGATGGATGGATGGATGGATGGATGGATGGATGGATGGATGGATGGATGGATGACCCATTTAGATCTTCATACTAAATCTTCATCACACAGAACAGAGGGTTGAGGAGAGGGCTGGAAAATGTCTTCAACTATGTTGCCATGGCAACCATTTCATTACGTGTATAGGTATTCAGTAAGACTATTAGTGTCTAGATGTTAACAACATGAGTCACTGAAATGTTAAACTAAAAAGAAGCGTTTGAATGAAAACATGAAGTGATTTTATGTTGATCATTTTAATGGGGTCAATTAAAGTGAACTGATAATGATTAGTAGGTCCAGGTTAAAAGAGTCCATGAAGTCAGAAGAAAGAGACACTAGAGTAAAGAAGCTCGTTCATCCTCTCTCCCTCTCTCTCCCTATCCATCTCTCTTCCTCTTTCCCTAAGCCGCTCTGGCTTTCCTCCCCTTTTCATCCCTCCTACGTAATCCTTCCTCTGTCCCCCTCTCTCTCTCTTTCCTTCCCATTCATCCCCCACTTCATCATTCCTCCCTCTCTCCTTTCTCTCTGTTTACCCCTCTTTCTCTTTCCTCCTTCTTCAACCCTCCCACCTTATCCTACCTCTGTCCCCACTCTCTCCCTTCCCTCTATCTTTCTTGCCCTCCTCAATCTTCCTCTTTCTCCCCTCTCATTCCTCCCCCTTCCATCTGTCCCACTTCATCCTTCCTCTCTTTCTCTCTCTCTCTCTCTCTCTCTCTCTTTTTTTCTCTCCTTCTATTTCCTCCCCTTTATTCCTCCCACATCATCCTTCCTCTGTCCCCCACTCTCTCCCTCTGTCTTTTTCTCTCCCTCTCTCTCCCTTCACTCTCCTCCTGCCCTCTCTCTTTCCTCCCCCTTCATCTGTCCCACCTCATCCTTCCTCTTTCTCTCTCTCTCCCTCTCTTTTTCCTCCCACCTCATCCTTCCTCTGTCCCCCACTCTCCCCCTCACTCTCTCCCTTCCCTCTATCTCTCCTCCCCCTCCCACCTCAATCCTCCTCTGTCCCTCTCTCTCCTTACACCCCTCTCTCTTTCCTCCCCCTTCATCTGTCCCACCTTATCCTTCCCCCCTTTATTCCTACCCCTTGATTCCTCCCACCTCATCCTCTCTCTGTCCCTCTCTCTCTCTTCCCCCATCTCTCCCTACACCCCACTCTTATTCCCACGTGCACACACACTCGGGACAGTGGTGGATGCGTGTGTTTGCGTGTTGAGGAGGTTGAGGATGAGTCACTCTCTGCACGACTCAAAGGAGACTCCTTCCTATTTATCATGACACAAATAAACACTTCCACATATGAAGTATCTGGATACATACAGCTTTACTTGATTATGTTCATTTATCATTCTAATGAACCTGATTTATATTTGTATTCTTTTGTCTGCTCTGTGGTTTTATCCTTAAAGGGATAATTCACATCTTTTAAGGTGACTTTCTGTGAAAAATAATTAGAATAATTAATATATCTGTTGCAGTTAGTAGCTCTTTAAATGACCTCAATCTGAGAAAAAGAGATGAATTCTGACATAGATTAGCTAACAGATAGTTACAGTGGGAATATTTACCATAAATAATCTGAACATACACAGTCAAAAGTGAGGGTATATATAGGAGGTACATTTTTGACCCCCAGGGTATAAAGTCTGATCTTATATTTCTTTAATTATGAAATCCTGAATCTGGTGTTTACTTTAACCAAATGATGCTAATATAGAGTGGCCAATGGCACAGAGTTTCCAAAACGATGTACCGTCTGGGGTCAAGGTGTTTGAGGTACAAAGGCTACAAATATACAGTGATTATTTTGAATGCTAACCCTTTAACTTCCACACCAAAAAGAAAGAAAAGTATGATCTTCTCTATATGGCTTATTTAATATGTGGAAATAGAGGTTAAAATGTAACAAGGTAATTGTAATTTTTAGCTTTTTATTCAAACACCCTCCTAATTCTTTTCCTTTAGTTTTTGTTGTTGTTGTTATATTAATGATATAGAGATTAAAATGTGCTCCTGCCAATCAAAGGGTTAGAGTGTTTACTGGCCTTTACCTTAACCACATGGTTGATGCTGGTGTTTTAATACGTAAACAACTCCACACAGTGATTTCAAAACTATACCGCTAAATAATTTTGATGGGGTAAAAATCTACAACTCCACAAATCACCAAATGAGCTCCATCATTCTAGGTGTCTTCATTTCTAAGCTTGAAGTATTTTAAACCAAATATTCATCAATATGTGTGAAACTAAAAGTGACTTTTTAGTTGAATGCAGGCTAAAATTATCAACACTGAATATTTCTTTTGTAACACTAACAAGAGGTAACTGGGTTGAAAGTAATTCAAAACAAAATAATATTTTACTAATGAAGAAATCTCTTTATTGGAAATTGTAAGAACTGAGCTGATTCTTTTCTCTCCACAGGAACATTTAGAGGTGTGTGTAAGAAGATAGATCATTTCCCAGAGGACGCTGACTATGAAGCAGATGCTGCTGAATACCTCCTCCGTAAGTTGCAGAGATTATATATATAAAATGTGTGGATATAATATGGCAGCAGAGACCCTTTATCTGAAGAAGTCATGAACAGACATGGATAAAATCCATCCATCCATTTTCTGTAGCCGCTTATTCCTCCACAGAGGGTCGCGGTGGATAAAATTGTTGGTACCTTTCAGTAGATTCTATAAAAATTAGTCTGCCTGTTTAAAAGCTGAGAGGTAGTCACAGAGCTGTCTGGTATCAGGGTGTGTACCATACTCAACATGGACCGCAGACCGCTGAGAACAAAGGTCTCAGAATATTAGAGAGTCGATTAATGACCAGCATGTTAAAGGTAAAGGCTAGAGGACGATCTCCATCAGCTAAAAACAAGTAGACCATCTCCATCAGCTGAAGACTAGAGGACCATCGTTATCAGCTAAAGACTAGAGGACCATCTCCATCAGCTAAAGACTAGAGGACCATCTCCATCAGCTAAAGACTAGGGGACCATCTCCATCAGGTAAAAACAAGTAGACCATCTCCATCAGCTAAAGACTAGAGGACCATCTCCATCAGCTAAAGACTAGAGGACCATCTTTATCAGCTAAAGACTAGAGGACCATCTCCATCAGCTAAAGACTAGAGGACCATCTCCATCAGCTAAAGACTAGAGGACCATCTCCATCAGGTAAAGACTAGAGGACCATCTCCATCATTTAAAGATGATAGGACCTTCTCTATCAGCTAAAGACTAGAGGACCATCTCTATCAGCTAAAGACTAGAGGACCATCGTTATCAGTGAAAGACTAGAGGACCTTCTCTATCAGCTAAAGACTAGAGGACCATCGTTATCAGTAAAAGACTAGAGGACCATCTCTATCAGCTAAAGACTAGACGACCATCTTTATCAGCTAAAGATTAGAGGACCATCTCCATCAGGTAAAGACTAGAGGACCTTCTCTATCAGCTAAAGACTAGAGGACCATCTCCATCAGGTAAAGACTAGAGGACCATCTTTATCAGCTAAAGACTAGAGGACCTTCTCTATCAGCTAAAGACTAGAGGACCATCTTTATCAGCTAAAGACTAGACGACCATCTTTATCAGCTAAAGACTAGAGGACCATCTCCATCAGGTAAAGACTAGTGGACTTTCTCTATCAGCTAAAGACTAGAGGACCATCTCCATCAGGTAAAGACTAGAGGACCATCTTTATCAGCTAAAGACTAGAGGACCATCTCCATCAGGTAAAGACTAGAGGACCTTCTCTATCAGCTAAAGACTAGAGGACCATCTCCATCAACTAAAGACTAGAGGACCATCTTTATCAGCTAAAGACTAGAGGACCATCTCCATCAGCTAAAAACAAGTAGACCATCTCCATCAGCTAAAGACTAGAGAACCATCTCTCTCAGCTAAAGACTAGAGGACCATCTCCATCAGGTAAAGACTAGAGGACCTTCTCTATCAGCTAAAGACTAGAGGACCATCTCCATCAGGTAAAGACTAGAGGACCTTCTCTATCAGCTAAAGACTAGAGGACCATCTCCAACAGGTAAAGACTAGAGGACCTTTTCTATCAGCTAAAGACTAGAGGACCATCTCTATCAGCTAAAGACTAGAGGACCATCTCCATCAGTTAAAAACAAGTAGACCATCTCCATCAGCTAAAGACTAGAGGACCATCTCCATCAGGTAAAGACTAGAGGACCATCGCCATCATTTAAAGATGATAGGACCTTCTCTATCAGCTAAAGACAAAAAGACCATCTCCATCAGCTAAAGACTAGAGGACCATCTCCATCAGGTAAAGACTAGAGGACCTTCTCTATCGGCTAAAGTCTAGAGGACCGTCGTTATCACCTAACGACAAAAAGACCATCTCCATCAGCTAAAGACTAGAGGACCATCTCCATCAGCTAAAGACTAGAGGACTATCTCCATCAGCTAAAGACTAGAGGACCATCTCCATCAGTTAAAGACAAGAAGACCATCTCCTTCAGGTAAAGACTTGAGGACCTTCTCTATCAGCTAAAGACTAGAGGACCATCTCCATCTGCTAAAGACAAGGGGACCATCTCTATCAGCTATAGACTAGAGGACCATCTCCATCAGCTAAATACTAGAGGACCATCTCCATCAGGTAAAGACTAGAGGACCATCTCCATCACGTAAAGACTAGAGGACCATCTCCATCAGCTAAAGACTAGAGGACCATCTCCATCAGCTAAAGACTAGAGGATCATCTCAATCAGGTAAAGACTAGAGGACCATCAGCTAAAGACTAGAGGACCATCATTATCAGCTAAAGACAAGAGGACCATCTCCATCAGGTAAAGACTAGAGGACCATCTCCATCAGGTAAAGACGATAGGACCTTCTCTATCAGCTAAAGACAAAAAGACCATCTCCATCAGCTAAAGACTAGAGGACCATCTCTATCAGTTAAAAACAAGTAGACCATCTCTATCAGCTAAAGACTAGAGGACCATCTCTATCAGCTAAAGACTAGAGGACCATCTCCATCAGGTAAAGACTAGAGGACCTTCTCTATCAGCTAAAGACTAGAGGACCATCTTCATCAGGTAAAGACTAGAGGACCTTCTCTATCAGCTAAAGACTTGAGGACCATCTCCATCAGTTAAAAAAAAGTAGACCATCTCCATCAGCTAAAGACTAGAGGACCATCTCCATCAGGTAAAGACTAGAGGACCATCTCCATCATTTAAAGATGATAGGACCTTCTCTATCAGCTAAAGACTAGAGGACCATCGTTATCAGCAAAAGACTAGAGGACCATCTCCATCAAGTAAAGACTAGAGGACCTTCTCTATCGGCTAAAGTCTAGAGGACTATCTCCATCAGCTAAAGACTAGAGGACCATCTCCTTCAGGTAAAGACTAGAGGACCTTCTCTATCAGCTAAAGACTAGAGGACCATCATTATCAGCTAAAGACAAAAAGACCATCTCCATCTGCTAAAGACTAGAGGACCATCTCCATCAGCTAAATACTAGAGGACCATCTCCATCAGGTAAAGACTAGAGGACCATCTCCATCACGTAAAGACTAGAGGACCATCGTTATCAGCTAAAGACTAGAGGACCATCTCCCTCAGCTAAAGACTAGAGGACTTTCTCCATCAGCTAAAGACTAGAGGACCATCTCCATCAGCTAAAGACTAGAGGACTATCTCCATCAGCTAAAGACTAGAGGACCATCTCCATCAGCTAAAGACTAGAGGACCATCTCCATCAGCTAAAGACTAGAGGACCATCTCCATCAACTAAAGACTAGAGGACCATCTCCTTCAGGTAAAGACTAGAGGACTTTCTCTATCAGCTAAAGACTAGAGGACCATCTCCATCTGCTAAAGACTGAGGACCATCTTTATCAGCTAAAGACTAGATGATTATCTCCATCAACTTAAGACTAGAGGACCATCTCCATCAACTAAAGACTAGAGGACCATCTCCTTCAGGTAAAGACTAGAGGACCATCTCCATCAGCTAAAGACTAGAGGACCATCTCCATCAGCTAAAGACTAGAGGACCATCTCCATCAACTAAAGACTAGAGGACCATCTCCTTCAGGTAAAGACTAGAGGACTTTCTCTATCAGCTAAAGACTAGAGGATCATCTCCATCAGCTAAAGACTAGAGGACCATCTCCATCAACTAAAGACTAGAGGACCATCTCCTTCAGGTAAAGACTAGAGGACTTTCTCTATCAGCTAAAGACTAGAGGACCATCTCCATCAGCTAAAGACTAGAGGACCATCTCCATCAACTAAAGACTAGAGGACCATCTCCATCAGCTAAAGACTAGAGGACCATCTCCATCAACTAAAGACTAGAAGACCATCTCCTTCAGGTAAAGACTAGAGGACCATCTCCATCAGCTAAAGACTAGAGGACCATCTCCATCAACTAAAGACTAGAGGACCATCTCCTTCAGGTAAAGACTAGAGGACCATCAGTGTTCATATGCTGCTGTTTTAGTCAAAGATAGCCTAATGGAAGACGGCTAAGGAAGACACCACTGTTGAGAGCAAACCATAAAAAAGCTCAATTGGAATTTGTAATCAGCATGTTGATGAGCCCTAAAGTTTCTGGGAGAACATCGTTTGGACAGATGAGACAAACTAGGTGCTTTTGGACCATTTAAATTAGCTTTATGGTCAAAGACTCAAAAATAAATCTGCTGTGGAAAGTGAAGGTTCTGTTCTAGACCTGCGTTGCTGCATCTGTACCAGAGAGCTTTGGACTTTTTCAGGATCCAATGAAATCTCAGGTCGATTAAGACCTTCTGAAGTGAAATGACCTGCTCAGGGTCTCAGTCTCAGGTCTCAGGTCCTCCAACAGGATGATGAGCCAAAACACAAATAAAGACACTAATAATACAAGCACAGAAATATGGAGACAATTTTGTGAAAACAAAAACAGCCTTTTTTCTGTTTTGTTTTCTGCTATGGTAACCACAGAGTAAAGATGGATTCAGGGAGAAAAAAGGAAGAAAAGAAAATGGATTCGGCCTGAGCCTGTTTTTTTAATGCTCCACAGAGCACAGAGCAACATCCCCCAAGGCAGCCAGTTAGACCACAGGACTCAGAGCTGATCAACCAATCAGAGGCTGGGACCTAGTGACCAGCATTTCATACAGCCCAGGGGTGTGGGCCATGGGGGCGGAGCTTGTGTGCGCTCTGTGTTTCCAGCTGCCAGTGATGGCGAAAAGATTTTTTAAAGCAAGGAATCAAATCAAATATGAAGGAAACTACTTGTGAATGTCTCATAACGCCACATCCAGGATTTCTGCACCACACCCTTCACTCTGTCACCACATTATGTGCACATATGGAGCTCTGACAAATACGTCACCCTTGCTGCACTCTCACTTTCGTATTCATCATCTTTGTTGTTCATTATTTTGGTGTGCATATGTCAGAGTGACTCTCCATCTGTCTTTGTTTTTGGACATCTTTTCTCTCTCCATCCATCTCTTCCTCCCTCTCTGTTGCAAGGCCTCTCAACATGTTCTGGATTCAGGCTCAGTCAGGCGTGTTTCGACACCACTGCAACATGTTTGTCCTAAGTGTGTGTGTGTGTCTGTGTGTGTGTGTGTGTGTGTGGGAAGCTGTGCACTTATGGTAGTTTTGGCTCTGGCCTCAGAGCGCAGTGAATGAATCAATGACTCCTTTGTTTAAACGAGAGGTATTTAATTTTTCTCATTTTTGCACTTGATTTACAATTTATTAATGTTTTAAAATGATTCAAGCCTGCAACACCTCTAATTTGACACAAAAGTTACATCTTAAAGTAATTTAAGATTCCTTGTTACAGGATAGTGCTACAAATTACTAGTTGCTTCTTTTTTTCCTTAAAAATTAAAACCAGATAAGCCACATGTAAGTTTTCCCTAACTTTGAGGTCTGCAGTTTGCAAGGGTCTGAGAATTTTGTGACAAAATCTGTTTCTGAATCAAACCTGTGGCTTGAGAAGAGGTGATGCAAAAAATGTATAAAGTAAACATCTGCAAAGTCCCAAGCCCTTTTATTTTGTGATCTTTCTTTATTCTCATGTGAAACATTTAGCTGAGATTGTTTATTCTACAAACCTGATCATTTATAGGTAGAATTTTAAGCACCTTCAAAAAGCATCAAATATTCTGTTTACTTAAAACACTTTTTGCTGTATTTTTGTTTAAATTTGTCAATATTCACACTCTGTAGATTTGTTAAAGTGCCCATGACATGGTTTTCCATGTTTTCTGACTTATCTATCATGTTGCAACGTTGAGTTCTCACCTTAAACCTGCCAGAAAGAGCAAAAAACGGCATCCATCTGTCTCCTAGTCCAGCCAGTGAGAAGCTCTTCCAGATTTCAGACCCAGGTTTCAAACAGTTTTTTTCACTCCAGCCCGCTATGAGGTCATAGTGATCCGGACTTGCTTATATGGTAAATTCTCCTCCCACATGCACGTTCACGACACCTGGAGCGAGGCAGTGCCGCCGCCATTGCCCATAGACCGTGTAGTGTTTAGTTTCAGTTTCGTTTCTCTTTCACGCGACGGCACTGCCCCCTGCTGCAGCAGAAGTGTCAGGCTGCCAAAAAGGAGAAACCCAGCAGAACCGGAAGGCGGCACTTTCTTCTGATCTCTGAGTTGCTCGTTAGGAAATAATTACAGCGTATTTTGAGTTATAATGGTGCAACGCTGATCTAGAGGCATCAAAGATTACACCTGTTTAATATAAAGTGATTTAAATATGGAGTCACAGGCACTTTAAACAATGTTTGATCCCACCATATAATGAGACATAAAAATGATAAAATGTGGTTAAATCACAACAGAAGCACCAGTAACACCTGGATTAATGTCTTGATGACGTAGCACCTGTCTTATGAAAACCATGTGATTTAACCGTAGTTTAACTGTAGTTTTTCATGCGTTCAGGTGCTGTGCGCGCCTCCAGTCTCTTCCCCATCATGAGTGTGGGTCTGCTGTTCATGGGGGGGCTCTGCGTGGCGGCCAGTGAGTTTTACAGAAGCAGACACAACGTCATCCTCAGCGCAGGAATCTTCTTCGTATCCGCAGGTCAGTCACTGTGCCTTGTAGAGAAAAAAACGAGATGTTAGTAGGTTGATGAGCAGTTTTTATGATTTCATATTTATTTATCATTAAAAAATGACCTCTGGTTTTGACCAGCTGAAGGATGCTGTATTTGTTCGTCTTTGTGTGCATTTAGTCGCTTCGGATTCACTTTAAACAGAATCTGAATACGAGCCCAGTCTGCCTCTAAAACTCACAAAAGAGCCGACGTAATACACACTGAGAATAGGACCTCACACACACACACACACACATCCATCACATGGCTGCTAATATTTACAGTCTCTGCACACACACACACACACACACACACACACTGCAGCACAAAGGGATGTAATTGGTGTTTAGCTGAATGTTTATTGTCTCATTGAGTCTTGTCTCAATGAGGGCAAATTGATTACTATTCATAATAATTAGTGTCTGATTCTGACTAATTACAGATCATTAATGTCTCTAGTTTGATTCCCAGCAGTGTTGGACTTTTTATCCTGAACTCATTGATAGAAAACAATCTGTCTGTTATTCAACCCATCTGTCAGGTTGTAGAAATTATTTGTTTTACTCAGATAAAACTTAAAGGAACCCAGAGGATCCTGTAGTCTGTTGGAATGACCTCTTCCTTACATCATGTTAGAGACAGTAATAAGATCCCACCAACACTAATGAGTTATTGTGTTCTTTAATAAAATCATTTGGGTTTTTACAGCTTTTAGAAGAACAACCTGACAATTGTCATTATAAATATCAAACTGTTCTCTCTCTTTTTTCTTTTTTTTTTTTACTATTTTGCAAGTTACTGAATAGTTTAATCAAACTCTTTCCCAAATGTAAAAACGTGATAAACACTGGTACCCAAAGTGTGGTCCACAGGCCTTTTGAGGCACTCTGAGTGATATTTTGTGACCCTCACCTGCAGATCAGAATGGTAGTAAGATGCTATTGATGCAGAAACACTCAGAGATTTTCTCATATGAGGCCTTACTAACAGTATTGATTAATTTTAAATGGAAAATGTTAAGTACAATAGAAGCATATTTGTCAATATTTTTTTTTTTGTTTTAAGTTAGTTAACTTGATGGTAAATAAGATCACAGACCCTCAACTTTAAATTCAAAAATGGTAAACCAGTGGTGACTTATGAAAAACAACCTGCTAATACGTATGTGTGTTCATCTAGATTTACTCACTGGTACAAACAAACTTTACAGCTGCAGTCCGGAGTATTTATTTATGTATCAATTTTGGTGAAGGTGCAAGAATCCTGCGCCTGGTTTACGGTTTCATTGTTGCCTTGTTGGGTATGTTTGTCCCTCACTCGCGTTCCTCTTTCACCTGTAAATACATTTTGTTTCCTGTCTCTTCCAGGCCTCAGTAACATCATTGGAATAATAGTTTACATCTCAGCCAATTCTGGTGACCCGGGTCAAAGTGACAGCAAGAAGTCCTACTCCTACGGCTGGTCATTCTACTTCGGCGCACTCTCCTTTATCATGGCTGAAATGGTGGGCGTGCTGGCTGTGCACATGTTCATCGAGAAGCACCGCAAGCTGAGGGCCAAGTCCCGCACCGAGCTCATAAAGAAGTCCGCCTTCAGCCGCATCCCCTCCTACCGCTACCGATTCCGACGTCGTTCCAGCGTGCGCTCCTCTGAGGCTCCCAGCCGCGACGCGTCACCGCTGGGGAAAGGCGGCTACACGGGGCCCGCCGCCTCGGAGATGCCCATGTACACGCTAAACCCACGGGAAGCCGGCAGCACTGGTACCAAAGCAGTTACTGGTATGGGTGGGCTGCTCAACTCTGAGAGGGAGTTCCTCCAGAGCAGCACGCTCACTAAAGACTACAACAAGGACCCCAACCGCAGGACCACACCCGTCTGAGAGGATCTGGCTGTAGATATCCCCCAGTTAGAGTATCAAACAGGAGGATACATACAGGAATGTGAGGGGATAGGAGGTGTTGATTAACTATGACTGTGAACATTTAGCCTTTGAACTGTGAATCCTTTGCCCTTTGAGAGTTTCTTAGTGTAGCAGGGTTGGTTTTGCTGGAGAAGTTGTTCCCAACTCCACGTCACCACACATCACTAGTAATTTCTCCTTATAGATGACAGCACATACAATTCGTTTGGGTTTTTCGTGCTCATAAATTCACTACCTGATGTTTTGCGTAAGAGAAAGACCGGACCAACGTCAAACGGTGGGTTGTGGTTTGGGGCAACTTCTCCTGATAAACAATAAAAATCGTGAAACTAATGTGAATTTGAGGGGAAGAGAAGAAGAAATTATGGTGAAATCTCCTCATGACCAGTGTTTCTGGATCAAAACAGGAAGGCTCAGCGCTTCAGGTTAGTCTTCTGAGTTAACAGAAGGTCGTTTCAGTTCAGCTAGTTTCAGAAAAATAAATCAGTGACTTCCTTTAGGAAAATAACTGGTAACTTTCTGAACTGAAATGAAATGGAGCCCCTTCCTGGTCATGTTTAAACCTATGAGAATTCAAATGAACTAAGCTCTTTTTAGATGATGTTTGATCCATTGGTGCTTCCTCGCAACTGTGTTTTCTGCCACTCAGGGGCGGTTCTGGGGGGGGGGCAGGGGGGGCCCCCCTGACAACAAGCTTGGCCCCCCTGAGGCCCCTGCTAAGTGCTGAGTTTTTTAGATTGTGCCCCTCTAAAAAGCAAAACAGCTGGACCCAGCCTGGCCCCCCCTCTAATGTTGGTCTAGAACCGCCACTGCTGCCACTATTTGGTGTATTTATTTATTTTTTACCTAAAACCCGAAGCACCTTCCGCCTTCCATGTTTCCTCATGTGTAGCCCCCATAAATCACCTCACCGGCACCTTCACACACCCTCTCACCCCCGATGTTTCTCTCCTCACAGGATGCTGCTAGGTTTAGGTCCCGTCTTCCGTCGGTGTTGCTCATGGGACAGTTTTTGGGAGGTGGTTTGGAGAGAAGACCACTGAGCTGTGAATATACTTTAAGGCAGTGCCAAAAATTCATTCAACTGACCAGAGATGGACTTTTCACGTCTGCCCGCTACCTCTTGGTGAACATATTTTAAGTCATTTTGATAGGAAGTTGAGAAACATTTCAGATGCACAAATTATTACGAACAAAAAGCTTAAGGATGTATTTATCTGACAGTGGAACTGTTGATCGAACCCACTGGATGGAGAGAAATTGGGGGAAATCCATTGCAACATTTAAAAAACTAAATTTCCACCACATTTATTCAAACCGTAGCACCTAATGAACACACTTATCAATCATAACTGTACAGGTCACAAAGTGAGGCGCAGTGTAAAATGTAATCTTAGTAATACTATCAGTCAAGGGTTAAAATATTCATTTTACTAAACTTTTTAGGGAACACGGTTGTAGATCTGACAGATTTCTGAACAATTCCTGAAAAAAGTCCTAAACAACTTTTTCCCCTGGAAATCTTTTTAAATGCATGTTTCATTGAGGAGTTGGCCATCAGAAGATGAAATGATGGTGTTTCTGCCAGGTAACTGAGTGAAACCACGGGACTTTTACTCCCTCCAGATTTTCCACCGTTTCTATTCTCGGTTTTTTGTGATAGCAGAGATGGACAAAATTTGAAGAAAAAAACTTTTCGCAAGTCACATAGCAAACACATTAGATGAAGTCAGATTTTTTCAATCAAATCAACAGAGTGTTTACTTCTCTGAAAGAATTAAGAAGCCATAAAACACAGAAATGAGGAGCAAAGGGAACACAACGAACAAAAAGCAGCTATGGGCCCTGAACAGGAGATAGGAACCGCCCTGCGCTTCTTCCCAACCTTTTCTTCAACAACTGTGAATAAAATGTCACCTGAATGATAGAAAACACTGTACATCTTTGTTAGATATCTCCCTAAGCCATTACTGCACAGTTTTGTATAAATTCAAAAGAAAACAACCTCCATGCCCAAGTTTGATGATTGAAACCTGATAATAACAGACCTCAATCCCAATGCTTATTTTACACATTTTATTTTATTTTGAAATCTCCTGTCTTTTATGCCATAAAGGGAACATAAAGGGACAAACACTACAAACTTGCTCGTGAATATTCATTTTGCAAGCTAACTGCAAAATCAGCTGCCGTCATGGACTGTGAGAGAGGGAAGAAAAAAACAAAAGCTTTTCTCCGAACAAGGGCTTTTAATTTTTAAAGGACAGGAGCACACAAGGGCTTTTTCTGCTCAGCACTGCAGCAAAGTCGTTTTAAGGATGTAATCTTGGAGAAAGGGAAATGCATTTGCACAGAAACAAGTGTTTTTAAATCAGCTTACCTATAATTTAACATGCAGAAAAAGGTAGAAGAACACCAGGAGTCTTCTTCTATGGTTACCTTTAGCCTAAATGAGTAATATTTGAAAGCAATCAAAAGTGGGGGGGAAATGACATTAAATGGATAGTTCCGATCTTTTGGAGTGGGTTTCAATAGATAATATCTTACCTGTTGTTGATGGCTCAACCTCA
This sequence comes from Callopanchax toddi, assembly GCA_006937965.1. NCBI lineage: Eukaryota > Metazoa > Chordata > Actinopteri > Cyprinodontiformes > Nothobranchiidae > Callopanchax > Callopanchax toddi. Next base: position 368,693 of record SSNR01000486.1, on the reverse strand, counting down.
GTTTGGAGTAAAAGTATGTTTTTGTATTAACTGTGACGTTTGAGGCCAGGAGGAAACATTCAATGACACCAAGTTGTTGGCTAAAACAGAGCAGCTCTTTATTTAAAACAACATCAGTGAACACAGCAACATGAACCCATCAGTTCTATCAGGGGAGCTAATTAGCAACGCACATGTAGGTGTCACAACAAAGAGTGTCCCCAAACATAGTTCCACATGACATTTCTCTTTCAAAATATTGAAAAAAAACATTAAAAAGCCCGTTTTTTAATGGCTCTTTGAGGTGAACGGCTCCCTTCAAAGAGCCATAAATCCATCACTAGTAATGTCTTTAAGTTGATGAATATCTGCTTGGGGCGTCCAGGAAAAATAGACTTGTTGCTTAAAGTTAACTTTACTCCGCAAACATATCATTGCAGAGATTGCATCGCACCACAACAGCATCCGGTGTGAAGTAGCCTTTAGTGTCTCCTGCTCTGACTGTAGCTAGGAGGAGGTGCCTGCTGCTCGAGAACTGGGCTGCCTGTGAATGCTTTGGGATGGGGGAGGGCCCCATGGCAGCATACAGCATGGACTTTTTCTAGGCTGAAATACACTGCTGCGCCAAGTCGCACCGTTATTTTGACTAAAAACTATTGTAGTCCATCAGATCACTCACATGGGGACCGCCACAGCGCGTCCCAGAAACGCCAGTCCACACCACGGCGCTAAAGATTTGCACCAGTTCTACGTATTTTTGCACGTGGCTCTGTCTGTGTGTCACAACATTGTGGAGTACTTTATGACACAGACATTACGACGCAGACCGGCTCCTGGCACACATACATGTGTTGTCACTTGTTCACAGTATTAATAGTTTTTAACTATTATAATAAACAGCTTACTTACCCATTCTAATGGAATTAAAGAGTCCCACAACACACGACGGCAGCTCTGACCACGTACAAACAAAAGATCCACTTCCAGCTTCCTGTTCTTAATTCCAGCGTGAAGTTGTGACTATCAAAAATAATTACATAGACATCAGAAACACGTGATTTTACTATAATATTGCAAGCAGCGTTCTATGGCGTGCAGCTTCAAGAACGGGTCCTGTAGACGCCAACACCGCGGGCGCAACGTGTCGCAGCGCTGATGTCTCCAGTGTATTTCAGCCTTCAGAGTCTCAAAATATCTCTAGAAAACTCCAGAAACAAAGTCTAGATTTCAAAGATCACTATTTGCTTTTTTTTTTTTTGCTGCAAAAGTGGTCTGAAAATTCACTAAATATAATGAAAAGTCACCAAACTACTCACTCAATCATCTATCTACAGCAGATAGGAGTTATTCTCAGTTTGTCTATGAAACCTCATTTCTAAAGAGCTAAACTATCCCTTCATACTAAGGTGGGATCGTTGTAAATCATTTACGTTGCTAAAGACTTGAACCTATAATATTATCTAACGGCTTTTAAACAGTGCCAAATATTACTCCAACTGTTTCCTGTGAATCACAGTGGCCAGGTTAGCGTTAGGTCATAGGTTACTATATGTACTCTTTTCTGTGTAGGATTTACTGATTCAGCAGTAGTAGATGTAGCCCGGCACTATGAGGGGCCCCTCGGACCCGTTGGGTCCGTTTGGCACCATGTTTAGTACTGCCATCCATGAGCCATGTCAGCATTGACCATTCAAACCATGCATGTCCATTTGCTTCCAGCGCTAACATTCAAACCAGGTCTCAAACAGCACCCTAAACTCCTCCGCCCTGTAAGGACACCTGAGCCGAACTCATGTTTACCCCCCAGCATGGAGCGCAGGGTGTTTTTTGAGACTGTGTCTCTTCCAACAACCATACAGCTTTGATACACTGATATCAACAAATAATTGTATTATTAGTAAAAAAAAAAAAAAAAAAAATAGCAAACAAAAAAATACAAGTATCCTAAAGGTGCCAGTGTTCAGAGGATGACAAACTCTGTCACATATTATACTTATTAATATTTATTCATTTGGGGAGGGGGGTTGATTACAGTGTTGGGGAGCAGGAGAGGTAGTCTTTCTAATATATTATTCTAGTCTCCTTTTCTAATTTGATGTGGCTGTGAGGTCGTGTTGTTTTCCCCACATGGGAAGTCTCTGATAACTTGGACCATCTTTTATGGACATAAACCTCACCTCAATGGTGCCAGAGACTCTGTTTGCCAGCGGGACATGCAGCACTGCAATACACACACATTTATTACAGCTACAAGTTCCTATACTTCTGAGGACATTGAGCTTCATTAACATTCAAATGTTTTATTTTTTTAGGCCTAGAAATGTTGTTTTATAAGATTAAAGTCAAAATGTTGAGGAAAAAATCAAGATAGTTTCCAGAAAACATAGGGTATTTTAGGAATAGTCAAAGGAAGTGAACTCCTTTGTGCTCCTGAACCTTAACCATGTGCATTTCTACTGAGGTTATTATAAAAACAAGGCTAATATCATGAAATAGTTTATTAATGCTGTTTCCTGTTTGTGTTTTACTGGAGAACAGTATTAATAAACTAATGAACAGCTTCAGATGTTTGTTTGAGACTTTTATTGTGAAGGACTGAAGGAAGTGTTCTTCTGTAAACACACACCCAGAACCTCAAGCTGAGTTCAGGGGAGTTCATTTTCTCTGGCTGATCCAGAAACAGCCAAATGTGACTTTATCATAGTATGTTGACTTTTTTCTGGAGGGTTTTTGTTTTTTTTCTGGTTTTTCTCAACATTTTCTCCCATTTAAACTTGGATCTTTAGAGGTTTTTTATTTGTTTGTTTTTTTTAGGAAAATTTATTAACATTTTTTTTATATAAAGATTTTTCACCTTTTTCTTGACATTTCTACACTTTTCTCAAATTTTTTTGTTTAATTATGACACGCTCTCCATATTTTTTTCTATCAATTAAAAACATGCTTTTTTTGTTAGCATTAATCCTCAGTAGTATAGAAACAAAAGCACACTAGCATAAATACACAGAAATGTGATACACACCCTACACGGACCTATGTGCACGCTCAAATGTGCACAGATACCCGAGGCAACTCTCACTCTTGCGGTGCAGAAAGGAAATGTGTCCTGTTCTGTAAAAAATCACTGTGTCATGTTTAGTGTTTTTTTTTTTTTTTTGGCAGAAAAACAAAAAAAATATTTCCTGATTCATGGCTGTTGTGTGGATCCAGGTGGGACTTTGAGTAAACTGAGCCAGCTAACTGTTCCTGGACCAGCAGAAGAACTGAAATCTGTTGGATTGGTTCTGAGAGAAGACTTGCTCTACATATTGCACTCATCAACACACACACACTAACACAGATATGGTTACAGCGTGAGGAGGGTTTACAGGTAGATTAATGTGCCTGCATGTGTGTGTGTGTGTATGTGTCTGTCTGTATGTGTGTGTGTATGTGCGTACAGTTAGTCTCTCCTCACCCATGCACCTAGTGCCTGCCTATCCTGCCTTCAGACAGCTCCCAGATCAGCCACGGGGCTTTCAGGATAACCTCTTCTTTATTCCCATGATCTAATCTGGTGGGACTGGGATCAGTTTCAGAGCTAACTGCCCCGATCATTCCTCTGTCGTTTCAGCCATACAAGCTGGTAGAACTGTTTCAGGTTCAGCTGAGTTCTGGTGGGTTCCTTCCTGCTTACTGTTCAGACCTGACTTTTTATTTTTTTGTCTGCATTTTTATCCTAAATTAGTGCAACCTGATGCTCCGGCTTGAAAACTGACTAAGATTAACCTAAAAGGAGAACATTACACATTTAGACATGGGTTCCTAAACAGGGTCTATAAATGTAACAGTAGCCATTCCTCCCAGAACTCTTCTGGCCTTGGTGTGAGTGTTTCTGTTCTTCTTGTGTTGTCTTTAGTGGATGAGAATCAGCACCAGGAGTAGAAGTTGTGTTTTGACTCAGACCCTGATGTTTTTACAGTTCACCAGCGTTGTCTCAAGCTGCCACGCTCAGCCGACAGTGTGTGAAATCCCAAAACGCTGAAATGTTCAAGCAAACATGGAATTTTGCTGTGCATCAGTTATATTCAGGCTTTGCATAAACTCTTGTGAGCTGTAGCAACACGACACCTCCTCTACTTACTGAACCAGTACGATCACAAAGGTGTTCCAAAACAAAAAGATTAGTTTGGCTCAAATTACAGGGTTGAAATTTGAAACCTTTTAATGTTCAAATATGATAACACAGCATCTTTTACTGTCTTTGTCTGAAAATCTTTCATTTTGGAAGGCGTAACTATAACTGGCTACTTGCAGGCATTATGTGAATGTTGGCCTGGTCTGGATCAGGAAGGAAGAAAAACCTGGAACACAAATTAGGAATTTAGAAGAACTGTTCTTGTTGAAGGAGATAAACAACTGATTACAACTTTAGACTTTGCAAGATCAGATTCATGCAGGAAAATTTTTAAAAATTATTCTGAAGAAAAAGGGAAAATACAGAAGCCCCAAAAAGGAAACAGAAAATAATAATTAGGGTGTTGCAATTTGTAAATTTGACCTAATAGGGTTTGTTTTCTGTTCGCTTAATATCTGGGAATTTATTTATTTTACAATGGAGCATTAGTCATTTTGGAGAAAAAACAATAAAACAAGTTAATCAAGATTAAAGTTAAAATGTCAAGAAAAAAACCAAAGTGTTTTTATTCCAGAATAAAGTCAAACTAGGATTTTCAGAATAAGATATAAATGAAAAAATATATTTAAATGTTGTGAAAATAGTCAAGACAAAAAGTTGACTTGAGTATCATGTGGATTTTTTTTTCATTTATGAAAGAAGCTATTTATTTTTTGTGTGCTGACTGAGCCACAAAGCAATAGCACAAAATAAATACAAATGAATTATTCATGTTCACTTTTATGAATCAGGAGGGGAAATGTTTTGGGACAGGCGAGAAAATGGATCAAAGTAAGAAAGAAAGTTTTCCTTCTCCCAAAGAGGAAAAAAGGCAAAAAGCTTTTCTCTTTCACAAAATACAAAGAAAAACCTTTTTACAATCTACTTTTGAGCCATAGAGTCAAGAGAAAAAAGAAATTTGAGCATTTTTTAAAAAATGGGACAACCTTCATTACTGGTCTTTTTGCGTTTCAGGGCTACTGTAGAAAAGCTCTTATTGTGAAATACAGTTTTTAATAGTTTCTAGTTTCCAATTAAATAAATCTACAAATTTAAGCTAAATTATCAAAATCTTTAATCTATTTTCTTACAGCTGGGGACGGCGTTGTTAAAAACAGGGTTTTCGTATGGAGCACCAGCATGGCTGGAGACTCTGGAGCTGATTTTCTACATGTTTGAAAAGTTGGAGTTGAATTTTCTCTGGTAGTAGTCAGAGAGTTGCCTCAGGAATCTGGAGCCCTTCTCAGTTTAGTTTCCTTGAGTCAGAAAGAGCAGGAAATGCGGGACAACTTGTGGAAAAGACAACCATGAACCCAAGTTTTATTTCAAGTTCACTGAGAGGTTTTCTGGATTTAGAACTTAGCAGGATAAAATCTGGAGACTTAAATGTTCTGGAACACGCCTCAGAATTTTCATCTCCATGATCCACGTTTAAAAATATATTTTGGGCCTTTTTTTTAAATGAAATCTAAATTTCAAACTTCAGTACGTTAGTGGCAAATGACTGTAACTTGACTTTGTCCATTTCAAACTGACCTGAGGACTGTTAGAAATCAAGCGCCAGAGAGCAAACTCAGGGGAAGGGTCAGTGACATTTCTATTTATTCTGAAATACAAGAACACCACAAAAAAAAGTAAGAGGAATAAAAATGGTTGAAGGATTTAAAAGTATTAGAAAAGGTGGTCTGAATTCGTAGCATTACCTTGATGAACATCAGTTTTTTTCCATGCAATCTGGCAGCAACGTAGCAGTTGGTTTGAAGATGAAACTGATCAGATGGCGAAAATAGGAAACAGCTGTTATCCTGAGGTGTCTTTAGGGGGTTGTATTTCCTCACAGCGGTGATGAAAGTGAAAAATGAAAGCCTCAAGTCAAATGTGCAGCTGGAACATGGAGTAGTGATTTTCAAAATCACTCAAACATACAGGTGGAAATGTAAAAAAACGTGCGTCTGAAAAAGGAATGGGTGACAGATAACGGTCTGGACTGGCTTTATTTTTATCCTGCACCATACCTCTGAGCCCTGTCATGAAATAAGTAGCTCTCTCTATGAACACACACACACACACACACATGCATGCAGAAACATGCTGGCACTCACATCTGTCTCTGTACACACACACATACTCAAGCAGACACACACACACACACACACACACACACACCGCTGCCAGCCAGTTTCACTGTATTCTTTCTGATGTGAACCTCCAACTAACAGCAGTCTGACATGGACACATGCTGTGAATAAAAGCACACTTTTACTTATATAAATATGAATATCTATATGAAGAATATTATATACAGTATGATCATTAGAAAATAAAGAAACACCTTTTTAAATCGTCTGCAGTGAGTTTATTTTGTGATGAGTCATGTTTGATGTGTGAAACAAGCAAAAAGAAAACATTAAAAGAACAAGTAAAGTTAACAAACTTACAGAATACAACATGAGACCATTAGGTCTGTTTGGGTCTCAGGTCTGAATATGAGGAGGTAAACGGTTCCAGAGCTTTGGAGCAGCTACTGCTAAGAACCCTGGATTACCACCTAGCAGGCATGTTGTGGTCTGAGGGGACATCGGAGTACCTGGAGGAAACTCACGCATGCATGGGGGAGAAAATGCTATCTCCACGCAGAAAGGCTGCAGCTAGGATTTGAACCTGAAACCTCCTTACTGCGAGGCAACAGTGCTAACAACTACGCCACCAAACAGCCCAACTATTTTCAGGTTATTGTAATTCTGTTACATTCTGAAATATATTTTGTATATTATGTCATCATTCAGACCAGGACTTCCTGCAAGATGAGATTCTCCTGGATAAAAGGTTTCCATTTTCGTGCTCCTATATCTACATGTTATATTCCACACATACACACACACATGCACACAAAACTGAGGAGGCAATTGTTCCCTTTGATGGTTAAGTCACCGAACATATCCTCCATCATATCATGATAAGAAGAACATCAGTTTAAAAGCAGCAGCTGTTTCCCTTTCATCCTCTCCCCCTCTTCTTCCTCCTGCATCTTCCCATCCACCCACTGCTTTCACAATGGTGCACTAAGCTAAGAAAGATAGGGCAAATCCCTCCTCTGAGCAGAGCAGGCAGGACAGGCAGACAGGAGGCAAGAGGGTTGAATGCAGCAGTTTTCTCACGAGTCTCCTTTTTCTTCGTTTATCTACATACATCCAGCCAATCAGCTTGAAGTTAGCTTCTGTTAGCTTCTCTCTTAATGTTTATTTCTATAGCAAGGTTTACATCACCAGGTGCTTTACAATCAAAAAACAAGAGCAGCAAAATACACAGAAAATTGACTCTAGCAGTACAGACTAAATAAGTTTACAGATTCAGTAACTAATCTACAGGAGTTCATGTAAAAACCAGTTTAAAGAGATGAGTTTTGAGCTGCTTTTTAAGAGTCCACTAAGTCACTGAACTCAAGCTCAGGGGGACAGAGGTCCAGAGTGTGGGGGGCCACTGCAGCAGAGTCTCTGTCTCCTTTAGTCTTCAGCCTGGTACGTTGCACAACCAGCAGGCTCTGGTCACTGAACCTCAGGGACCTGCTGGGGGTGTAAAGATGTTGAAGATCACTGGTGTATGCTGGTGCTCGTCCATATTAGGCCTCTAAAAACCAGAACCAGGATTGAACTCTGGAATTTACAAACTACCAGTGAAGCTGGTAGAGTAGTGAGGTGATGTGGGTGAAGTTGGAGGACTTAGTCAGAAGCCATAGCATTCTGAACCACCTGGAACCAATACAGTATAAGGAGGTTTTATTAAGACAGGTGAAGAGAGAGAGGGCTGCAGTAGTCCAGACAAGAAGAAATGAAAGCAATTTCCAGTTCAGAGTGTGACACAAGAGGACTCAACTTAGCAATAATCCTGAGATGAAAGAAGGAAGTGAGAACCAGAGGACTGACATGAGTATCCAGAGTTAGAACTGGGTCAAAGGTCACACCAAGATTTCTAACAGAAGGTTTGGTAAATGCAGCAAATTGACCAAGAGAATCCCTGACTTTAGGAACAAGCTTTTCTAGTGCACCGATGAGGATTTCAGTTTTGTCTTCGTTCAACTGTAGAAAGTTCCCAGCATCCAGTTTTTAATAGAATCTAAACACGTCTGCAACAACTGTAGTTTATACATTTCATGGGGCTTAAAGGCCTTATGGTTGAATGCCATCAGCATAAAGATGGTAGATTTCTTTGGAAGAGATCAAGATGTGCTGAAGGGGGAGCAGATAGCGTAGGAACAGCAAAGGTCCAACACAGAATCTTCTGAACCCCCATGGGCAAGGGGATGGAGGAGAACCTGAAACAGCCACTTAGAAACAACTCTCAGACAGATATGAGGAAAACCACTATAGCACAGATCCTGATAGGCCTACCCAGTGTCTCAGCCTATCAGATATCAGGTGGTGGTCAGCTGTATTGAAAGCAGCTGGGTCACTGGGTCAATCCCAGCTACGACTGGGTCAGTGTGCTCCAGGGCAGCTGAGGCTACAATGTAGCTTATCACCACCAGTGTGTGAATGTGTGAATGGACAATGTGTGTGTGCATGGACGGACCTGTGTCCAGGTTAAGGAGGCATATATGTGTCTGGATCAACAGGCGGGAGCCCCTCATAGCCCGCACCAAGCCGCTACCAGGGTACCTGCTCTGGGTCTGGATGTGGACCAGGCTGGACTGGCCATCAAGCATTTTCCCCAATGATAACTTTGGGCTGGTCCGGACAGATCGCTTTATTCCTGCTTCAGTGCACCACCGCACCCCTGCTCCCCTCAAGCCATCCTGGTCCCACCAATGTCAAGAGCAAATCTACACCACTGGTTCCATCTGAAGCATGTTGTATTAAAATGTATTCATGAAGTGAGTGTGTTTACGTAGATCCAAACAGCTTTTATACATATTTTGTTATTTGGTCTAATATGAACTTTTTCTGGGCCCTTAACCTGAATGATCAGATCAGCATCTTCACTGAAGCAAACTGTGCCTAAGTCAACCATTTATCAACCATCAAGAGCTTCAAGGAGAGAGGTTCAGTTGTTGTAAAGCAGGCTTCTGGCCAAAGAAAGTCCAGCAAGCAACAGGAAGGTTGACCCAGCTGTGACATCAAGGCTCCACCAGTACAGCAGGCAGGTGGAAGAGCTTCGGCAGCTCAGTGAGAAGAAGACATCTGGAGGAGGATGGCCTGATTGTACCAGAAAACTGATTGTGTGCAGAAGAGACGGTGAGTGCTCCCATCAGTCCTGAGTCCTGCCAGCAGTAAAGGATCCTCGGGTCATTCATGTGATGGTGGCTTCTCAGCCAAAGGGAGGACTTACTCTCAGCTCAGCCCCAGAACAGGCAATAATAAAAATGGTGTTTAAACTAAATGGCAAGTCAAACCTGTAAATAGTGTAAATAGTTTGGTTATTTGCATAAACTGAATGTAATTGCTTTAAAAAAAGGCCTTTGAGAATTATAAAATACTTGTAATTTCACTTCAGTATATAATAGACATGTCTGATAAGAAGCTCTAAAGCTGCAAACGTTGTGAAAACTAAAGCCTGTATCATTTTAAGAATTGTAGGAAACAGAAGAGTAAATAATTTAAGTGTACCCGCTCTAAATAGCACTTATTTGTGACCGTGAATGTATTTACTGACAATAGAAAAACAGATACCCATGCAAGTTACTGACTAATATACTATTTATTCAAGTTATATGATGCAAAAATTGTCAGAAATATTCTGACAGTCTGACAATTCAGATTTATTTATGATGTTTTGTCTCCCTCTAGCGGACTGTTTAGGCAGTACACTAACAGAACCAATAGAGTGTACCGGTAATACTTTAGATGTCAAGTGACATCAAAGATTGTTGTGACCTGTTCTTTTGTTTTTACTTTATTTATGGGTTTGGTTTTCAGTCATTTTGACTGATTTAGAGAAAGACTCATGCTGGCACTTTAAAGAAATTTAAAACGTATTATTTTAAATAATAATTTGGAGATCTAAACCAAATACATGCACAAGTAAAAGTGAATATTTCATTTTTCCGGAGCCAAAAATGTATGTTTTCATTAAACTTGCTATTTGTCCTGAGTCTAAACAGGTGCACTGAATGGAAATAAAATGTTGCCTTCAGGTGTTCCAGGGAAAAAAGGGCACTTGGCTCCAGTTAAACAAAAGTCTAACTTAGTGATCACTGTGTAGAAAGAAAAAAAACACATCATGATTTTGTTAATCTATGCCAAAGATGTTCACAGGTCATTTTTGTCAAGTCAAATCACTGAGGGGCGTGTCCAAGTCAAGTCTCAAGACTTTAAAAACAAAGCCTCATTAGTAAGTAAGTAAGTAAAGTTTATTTATATACTGTAGCACCTTTTACAGACATAAATCACAAAGTGCTTCACAAAAAACAGAATTAAACATGATTAAAATTCATATGCTGTTTGTTGCTGTTGTATCTTTTCTCCCTGTTTTGTTTGTTTGTGCTTTATTTACAGGTCTAGAAGTGGACTCTTCACGTCTCTTGTTCTCTTCTTTTTCTGTTTACTTTCTCCCCCATCCCTCTTTCTGTACCCTTCCCTTCACTTTCAGGCTCCGTGTCCAATCAACCATAAAAACATTCTAATAAAGATTTTGGGGTTATATTTAAACAAAAATCAGGAGGAGTTTTGTAGCAGTGGCTGTAACCTCTCACCTGAAACAGCAACACTGTTGGGCTTGTTTTTGGCACTCAGACATTATTCTGTTTGCTCCACAGCCGGACAGGACATGGGGTTAAAAAAAAAAAAAAAAAAAACACGATTAAAAGACAAAGAACCAAAAGCATCAAGATAAAGTAAGAGACTGTTAAAAGAAATAAAAATAATAAAGGACAGATTAAAATTTCTTAGACAAACTAAAAGACTATAAAATAATTAAAATAATAAAACAAATTAAAAATATAATTAAAACACGTAATGATCGAAGTACAAATAGAAATGGTTACACACCAATAAGAGAACATAAAAGGTTTAATTAAAAGCAGTTTTAAAAAACTGGGTCTTCAACTTCTTTTTAAAGGAGTCCAGACTGTCTATACAGCATAAAACTAAAGGAAGTTCTTCCCAAAGTCGAGGTGCATCAGACTGGAAGGCATGGGCATAGATTAAGCATGGACGGAGGTGACGTGTCCCCACCAATGATTTGATCCAAGGATGCTGAAGTAGCACTGTATCCCCATTCCCCACAAATGATATGTGCAGCCCAGCGGACCGATGTGCTTACTGTCCTTGCTGAATACACTTCACTTCATTAGCTAGCTGTTTTCAAACAATACTGCCTTGATTTATAATGAGCTTCTTTAAAAATTACAGTATTTTAACATATCCTAAGTATGGTTGAATAATGGTTTCACGTTAGAGATGGTGTTCTTTAATTTACTGTATAGCTTTTCAGGTGTTTAAACTTTAAACACCTGGAAAACTATACAGTAAATTAATGCTTTAAACTTTAAAGCACTGTGATTAATGTTTGTTGTAGTTTCACCTTATTGCCACAAGAGGGCAACAGATACCAAGGTTTTTTCAACTAAAAGCACTGTAAATAATGCTTGTTGTAATGTCACAAAACTGCCACAAGAGGGCGGGTGTGTGTCAACAAGAAACAGAAACCAAAGACCAAGAAGACACAAGATAGTTCACTGCTTTGTGCTTCTTGCTGAATACACTTCACTTCATTAGCTAGCTGTTTTCAAACATTTCTGCCCTGATTTATGAGTTTATTTTTATTGCAGTATTTTAACATATCCTAAGTACTGCTGAATAATAGTTTTACATTAAAAAAGATGTTCTTTAATTTACTGTTTATTTTTTAAGGTTTTTAAGCTAGACGCACTGTAAATATGTTTGTTGTAATTTAACTTATAGCTACCAAGGTTTTTCAACTAAATGTGCTCTAAATAATACTTGTTGTAATGTCAAAAAAAAAAAAACACCACAAGAGGACGAGTGTGTGTCAGCAGAAACAGAAGCCAAAGACCAAGATAGTCCCTGCTTTGTACTACCTGTGCTGCTGTGCGTTGACCTGTGTCCAGGGGAAGGAGGCGTGCGTGTCTGGATCGACCGGGGCGAGCCAGCCCGCACCTACGGCTGCTGCTCTGAGTCTGGGTGGACCATCAGGCATTTTTCCGGTGATATTAACTTTGGGACCAGCGTTACAGTACATATCACTTTATTCTGCAGTGCACACTACCCCCACACACTCTCTCCCACCCCCCACCTCGTCATGGTCCCCACAGATGACAAATCTACGCCCTTGCTGGAAGGAGCGATCACCTGGACTTTTAAATCAGGTCCTTAGAACTGTTAGAAGATTCTGGTCTGGTGCACAGACTGAGAGCTCGGGTGGAGCTATGGCTTTTACAGTTCAGTAACATAAAGGCATGTAGGGCCCTGAAAGTTAGAGTCAGGATTTTAAAATGAATTCTACATTTAACCAGTGCAGAGACTTCAGAATAGGAGTGGTGTGATCTTTTCTGTTTGCTCCAGTGAGGAGCCTCTCTGCAGAGTTCTGGGCCATTACTGATGATGACCAAAACCAAATCAAGTCTCTGAAGGTTGTGTGCAGGTCAAGTCTCAATAATTACTCATAATACCAGTAACAGCTGTTCAATAAATGTATTTAAAACGTGTTCAGTGTTCACATGGGTCTAATGGGTTTGTTCAAACTGCTGAAGGAACAGAAGAAAAGCACTTCTGTGTCCGAGAAGTCAGAGTTAGCGAGGGTCACGTGAACGCAGCACGGGAGTGTGCACGGGGGTGTGCGCGCGCGTGCACGCGCTGTGCTGACGAGCCGTTGCTTGTGGAAACAGCTGGTGGTTTCTGTCAGCCGCCTCCCCGGACTGAAAGCAGCCTTACCGCGAATTAAAGTTCCAGCCAGAACCGAAACCGACCGGAAACGCTTCGGCTCGAGTCTCCGCTCCGGTTCCGACACCAGCCGCGACATGTCATCCCGTTAACGCCACTTGATCTCTTCATTAACGATCCGTGGCTCGCCAGGCGGAGCAGCGTCGCCACCGGCTGCTAACATCAGCTAAAAGCTGCCGAGCCGCTCCTGCTCTGTTCGCTTTATTTAGTTCGACATTTATTTACAACATGACTCATATTCATTATAAATTCTCCTCCAAACTCAGCTACGACACGGTTCTGTTCGACGGCCCTCACGTCACGCTGACCGACCTGAAGAGGCTGATCATGGGCAGAGAGAAGCTCCGAGCCGCGGACTGCGACCTCCAGATCACCGACGCTCAAACCAAAGAAGGTAAACGGAGCCTGTTAGTAGAGAAAAGTTTTCTTTCCTCCTTAACGACAGCGTGGAGCTAACACGTGGTCCAGCGCTGACAGCTGTTTGGTGGCGAGAAGCTTTCAGGTCCAGAAAGGTCAAACCAGGACAAAGAGGGTGATCTAATGAATGGATGCATTCTTGCTGATTTCAGCTTCACGCCCTGAATGATGGGATCAGTCCTGCAGCAGAGGTGTTGGTTAAAATAGCAAAGGAAGACGCTGAGACCACACACACACACACACACACACACACACACACACACACACAGATAAATCAGCCAGGCGGAGTGTCAGGATGTTTGCTGACATACTTAGATAACAGCAGCACAATAAAACGTGCACAGCCTGAACCTGATGATCAGCTTTCACTGATGTGTGTTGCTGTCTGCATCCTGTGGATGAGTGTGGAAATCCATCTGAAGCTATTTAAGTTAAACACCTGGCGTGTGAGGGGAGAAATCAGGACGTTGTCTCTAGAAAACCTCATCGTAGAAACTGTTTGTTTTGAAGATTTGCTTTATTTTTAATGGATTTGCGTCTATTTTTAAAATTGCAACATAATTTGGGCAATTAACTGACTCACCTAGGAAATTCACCTGATCTGAGTCTATGAAATCATCCAAAGACACTTAAATACCAAGCACAGTATTAAGTTTTGATCTCCTACAGCTCTTTAGCCACCATGCAGCAACAGACTAAATATCTCAGGTCATCTCAGATCTCCAGCTGGCATCCAGAGCTGTGAAATGTTTTTGGTTTTCTTTTCCTTTTTTTGACATTTAAATGTTTCAGAAACAAAGAAAACAAATTCCAGCATCAGACATTTATTAAAGAAACAATGTTCTCCAAGCCAACTTGACCTTGTGTGGAAATAAACGATTGATCCCTTTGATAAATCATGAATTATTTGTGATTAACCAGATTGTTTGTAAAGCTGAGTTCAGTCCCACTAACCACACCCAGACCTCATTATTACAAGACCTGTAGAATCAATAAAACCTGTCCAACAACATGAAGGAGGCTAAAATATCTCAAAAAGCAACACATCATGTCCTGTTCTAAAAAAAAAAAAAAAAGAACAGAAGAACCTAGAGCAACATCTAGAGCTCTGGGGGCCTCACTTTAAGGTCGGAGGTCAGCAAAAAGAACAGCAAGGGAGGAAGGGTTTTTTTCTTTGTTTTTTTGCTGATCTGAAACATTTAAGTGACATAAAATACTGGATTTTGTAGATTTTCAGTGGTACAGGACAGGTCAGACCCCCACACTTTCTCCTGTGACTTTTCTAAAACAACCGTCTTAGGCTGAGATGTTACCTCATGATCTTATTTACATGGGTCTCAGAATGTACTCTACATGGGTCAAACTTTGAATACTTTAAACCCACACTTCCACTTCCTCTTCAGAGTACACTGACGATGAAGGTCAGATCTCCAAAGGCTCCTCCGTCATCGTCAGGAGGATCCCACTCATCGGAGGCAAGACCAGCTCAAGCAGCAAGACCAACATCAGGTAAGTGTACGCTAAGTCCTGCTCTGTTATTAGTGCTGAGCTCCCTGCAGTAGCAGACTACACCCAACCTGAGCAAACCAAGACCTTAGGTCTACAGCAGGTTGAGTAATGTTAGATTTTATTCCTTAGGAATTAAGCCAGGAGCAGTGGTAGTTAAATGTAATCATCAGCCTTAAGCAGAGACAGGGGTTTCATATGAAACCCTTGCATGAAAGTGCATGCATTGAGTGCATGAAATTGCACTCAATGCTGAGGAAACCTGAACATGGGAATTGTGCAATAACTGCAGTGTGGGATGTTTTTGATTTTGATTTTTAAAATTTTTTTGATTCTGATTCTTAACCCTTAGCAACTGCTGTTTTAGTATTTTATCGTATTTTAGTATTTATTTTTTTATGTTCAGACACCTTAAGGGTTGCACTCTCAATTTCGTTGTACCTGTACAATGACAATAAAGGTGATTCTGATGATCATGATACAAACATTTGAAGGTGAATGAACATAATAAACAATCCTCAGTTTGTCTTATGGGAATATATTTGAACAACACAAGTAACAAGAAAACATGTAGATCCAGCAGATTTGTGGGATCTGAACTCCACACAGACCAGTGAGACCACTAAAAGGTGGCCTGTAAGAGTAAATGCAGCAAAGACCGATGCATCTAAAAAACAAAGGTCAGTATTTTTTGACACTCATGTCAGAAAGTGAAACTTACAGATTATATAGATGCATCCCACACAGAGTGAGCTATTTTTAAGTTTGTATTTCTTTTCATTTTGATTGTTATGGCTACAGATAATGAAAATCTAAAATTCAGTGTCTCAGAAATTGTTTATATTGTGAAAACGTTGCATATTGTAAACTCATGGTGTCACACCCTACTCAGCTAATTAACTCTAAACACCTGTGGAGGATTCCTGATGCTTTAAATGGTCTCTCAGTCTGAGTCAGTAGCTACACCATCATGGAGAAGACTGCTGACTGGACCAATGTCCAGAAGACAATGATGGGCTGCAAATGTCACATTCCCCACACCCAGCTCCTCCTGAACAAGAGACATCAGCAGCATCTTAGCTGGACAAAGGAGAAAACACCAGGGAGCTCATTTATAGAACTTTGTGTAGAATCCTTCCTAAAAACGTCCTTAAGCTCAGTGTGACCTCGGGGGAACTAGAGGCTCATCTACAGAGCGACAGGCAGAGATGTGTTTCCATTTTCAATTCCTCAAAATCCATTTCTACTTTATAAAACTCTGAGTACGCACAGATCCACGCAATTCTGCTTTATAAATCACTCTCAGACGTAGAACTGTGCTCAGCTGTTTTTGGATCAGAACCCTCCTCCTACACACCCACATTCTGCCATATATGGTCAATGCATGTTGTCATGAATAATTGCATATGCATATGCCGGTGGACTTTTGGCTTTTAACAGTAAATCATGACAACAGAGAGGTTTACAAAATGTAATTTCACAGAGGCTGAAAGGGAAGTGCATGAAGAGAGTACAGAAGAGTAGGGAAGGTAGGTGCTAGTCTAGTAGATGTTCTCTGAAGAGCTGGGTCTTCAGGGGTTTCTTGAAGATGCACAGCTGCTCTGGTAGCTTGGTAGGTCATTCCACCATCATGGAACGACACATGAGAAGAGTCTGGACTGCCCCAGCGTGGTGTAGCTCTGCTAGCTGATGATCCTTTGATGAATGGAGTGACTGAGTCGTGACGTCAGCCTTAGCAAGAGGATTCAAGTAGATGGAGCTGTTCCTTTCAGGACTTTGTATGCTAGTGTCAGAGACTTGAATTTGATGCAGCAGCTAAAGGTAGCCAGTGGAGCTCCATGAACAGAGGGGTGACATGTGCTCTTTTAGGCTGACTGAAGACCAAACGTGCTGCTGCGTTCTGAACCATCTGTAGAGGTTTACCAGTGCAGGCTGGTCCAGTTAGAAGGGCATTGCAGTGGTCAAGGAGGAGATGACCATAGACTGAACCAGCTGGGTGGTGTATTGGGTCAGATCTGGTCTTTCATATGTTGAACAAAGTCTCACTAATCACAATTAATGCACCAATAGGTGCAGTTGCTATATAATCTGAAGACGTCTGTATGAACATAATGTGATATTATTCTAAAATGTGACACATTTTTGTTCAGATTCTCATTTTTATTCCGTTCAGAGAGGAGATTGTTGGTTCTGTGTGCGCGCAAGGGTCAAGTCTGAAATTGTGTCTTCACCATTTTTCCATCTCACCAGTTGCTCTGACAGGTTTCCCGTCTCCAAAATGTGCTTATGTAAGGATCAGAGTTTGCTTAAAGTTATGCACATTTTTCCATTATGTTTTCTTTTATAAATCCCAAAGTTTGCGTAAAAAGTGACTCGTGCAACTTTCATTCTCATTTTTGGCGTAAGCAAGTTTTATAAATGAGCACCCTGGATTGTTGCTCTGTGGTCCAAACTCCACAGTCAACACAACCTCTACCAGGACATTTTAGATCATATATGAATGCAGTATTATAAAAATATCTTTTTATTGATCTGATGTAGGCTAATATTAAATTTTTCTGAGACACTGAGACCATAATCGTTAAATTACAAGAAATAAAGGCTTGAAGTATTTCACTTTGTGTGTGTAAAATCAATCCTTTGGTCAGACTTAAATAACTGCATTTTGTAACTGAGTTAATATTTGTTTCTTTGGTAAATGTAGGTGGGAATTAAGAGAGGGTTATGTTGATTCAGCAGTTAATTATACAGTCAGATATGGAGGTAGGGTCACCTAAAGCCAGTACCCCCTGGTCAGTGAAGGTTGGCAACTCGTTGGAGACACGAAATCATGAGAAAATGGGCAAAGAATCGCACCGAATTGATACATAAGACACTATTTTTGCAAGGCTTTTTGTAATTGACCAAGTCATTTAATGTAATTGCAAACAAATTGCAAAATATTTTGTTGCAATTTAGTCACAAAGTGACTAAATGACAAAGTTGCATTCCTAGTTTCGAGACATGTTTGATTCTCCACCACAGACACCATTTGTAGTTTGTTACCTGCAGTCTCTGACTAAAGTTCCTCCAGATGAAATATTAATGATAAAGAAGCATGAAGCCAGTGTCTCGCTGTTGGTGACAAATTGTGAACAGCATTCCTAAGAGAGTTTTAAAAATGTCTCAAAGTGTTTGCGAGGGATCTTAGTTCTCTTGCGTGACTCTCAGGGCCTCGCTCTAATGTTGATAGAATTTTTAGCTTGGTTAAAAAATTAGCAGAACTCACCGTCTCTTAATATAGTCGCAGAGCAAGCATCTAAAAACAACTCTGTTTAACTCCATGAGTTGAAAAGTGTAAGTAAAACTTTATTTTACTCTAAAGATGAGTGTGAAAAATGTAAGGCAACATTCGGAAGAAGGCAGCCAATTCGCAAATGGAATAAGAATGAATTGCAACACAATTAAACTTTGTCTAAATTGCAAGAGAAAAAATGTACAAATTTCATGGTAATTTGTTTGTCATATGCCCCACATGACCTGGCTTATATAAACGATCTCATGAAAGTGTTGAATTTATCAGTTAATGTGAATTTATTTAAAAACGTGTGCAATTTCTCACAAATTAGTGTCTCCCACTAGTCACTAGTCATGGCACAGAGAGGCACTGGACTAATAGTAATAGAAGACCACTTATTGCCTTTTTCAAAGATAAATATAATAACTTTGTGTGATTCTGACCTCTTGTATGAATTACAAACTGGAATCATGCTAAAAAAAATACCTGGACACTCTTCATCACTAATGCACCCTGGCTTTCACACTCACCACTGTGATCTGATGGGCTGGCCCTCCCATCATGCCTAGAGACTCCATCACTGGCTTCTTTTTGTCTGAGACAATTCAGGACAAGACACCTCTCTATCCGTCCTCTCTTCTTCACCTCGCCCATAATAAACATCACACTAGGTCTAATGAATATATTAAACTCATCATCTCCAACACCTCTACTGTCTTTGGCTGTAAAGTCTTCATCTCTGCAGCAGCTTGTGACTTATATTGATTTTTCTGCATGCATGTGTTTATGTGCACATTGTTTCTCCTCTCTCCCTCTGTCATCTGTCATGTTTAACTGATTTTTTGACTGTTTTCTCTTATATTGAGTTTATAGGTTGTATTTTCAAATAGTTTTAAACATTTTAATTATGATTATTATCATTAAAATAATAATGCTTTATGAGGTGAAGCAGTGTTTGGGTCTTCACGGTGTCAGATTTAGAAATCTGAGTTCATCATGTTGTTGAACAGCTGTGACCGTCTGAGGTTAATGTTTACACAGTTTCTCTTCACTCACTGATAAGAAACTCAGGGGATTTTGCCTTTTTTTAAGTCAAAGCTAACCTGAAGCTCATCTGAAAACAGGTTGACTTGACAAATGAAGTTCTCTCCAAAATGCTGCACTCATAATGAAAACAAGTCCGTATTTTGTGCTGAAAATTACCAGTGAAAACATGACGATGGACTTTGTATTTTCAGGTGAACTCTGGAAGACATCCAGCTGAAGCTGAATGAGCTTTATAAATTAATTTAGCACAAAACGAAGCAGTTTACAGGAATGTTTCACCAAAACAACATGTCTGTTTTTGTGTTCCAGTGAGCGGTCAGATGTCCTGTTTCCACACACCTATGGAGTCAGCAGAGCAGTATGTAGCCCAACACCATCCATGTTTAACACCAGTCTAAAAAAAGGCCCCAATTCTGTGCTGGTAACTCTAAACCATCACAGAACAAAAACTAATAGATGCATCAGGTTTCTTGTTTTCTTTGAGTTTTTGTGTGGATGGGGTTTTTTAAGGTGCTTGCAAAAATAAATTAGATACAACGGCAATAAACTAAAATAATTATCAAAGTTAGTTTTTGTACAAGAAACCTGATGGTTGAAGCAAAGGTAATCTATGAAGGCATATTAGATGATTAAAAATAAAAGGGAGGAGAATATTATGTTTTTGATCTCAAGTTTTATGAATAAAGTCAAATTTTTTGAAGAAAGATGAAACAATATTTTAAGAATAAAGTCCAGCCAGAAGAAGCATCCCCAGTTTGGTTGTATTTATTTAGTTTTTATTTTTATTTACTGTAGCTGAGGAGCTTTTACTATAAACTGAGTCAGTCTGAGGAGCATTCTTTAACCGCTACAGCAGAACTCAGAACTTACTTCAATCCTTCACAATAAGAGCATCAAACATTTACACGTTCCACAAAATACTCTTAAACACCTGGAGTTTATAAAAAACAGATGATAATATTAATTATTATATGGTAAAACCCGTGCTCCAGTCCAGACTAGTAATACTGACAAGTTTTTACAGGTTTTGTAAAGCTGCAGTGCCACCGAACCGAACGCGGAGTGAAAGCTGTAGTCAGATGGGTGTTGTCACTGGTTTTCCTCCCCAAAAGGCTGCGTTCACTAACACCAGAGCAGTGGGAGCAGCGTGCTCAGCACAGCCGCCTTTGATGCATTTTGAGCGGACTGAGGACAGAGAAATAGTTGGGGATTGAGAGGCCGAGTCCAGACACCAACATTCACAGATCGCTGTGCGCTCGTCTATAACAGCACCTTTAGCTCAAACCCTGTAATCCATCAGAGTGGTTGTCAGCTTCATGAACGCTGCCCAAATACCGCCAGTATTATGAGAAAAACAACAGGTCCAGAAGAAGTATGTCGGCCATTGGCACGCAACACAATGGTGCAATACTGCCACCTACCACATATATATTTCTTATTATTTTTGAAGCTTTCGAGAACGCGCAGGCAGCGTCAGTTGACGTCACATCCGTAGGACCGCACGGGAAATTCAGTCCCGAACTGCAGAACATTTTACAGCTCACAGCCTGTTCTAGATAATGGAATGAAAAATGGGTGGCCTCATTCTTTTTGATTTAAAATGCTTCATCCCTCAAAACTGAACATGCATGATTATTTTTATTTAGAATCTTGACCCATGTCCCTTTAAAACACCCAGATCCCTTTGTGCTTTTTCTCCTGAGTGGCCCTGATGCACCATGGTACCACACTGACTCACAAGAACATAAAGAACAATTTGTGTCAGGGTTTTATCTGAGCTGAGTTTCAAACCAGCTGCTGTCACCAGACCCAGGTCAGAGGTCATTCGTTGTCCCTGCGGGAGGCGAGAGCTACACGGGTGTGTCGGACTTTATCAGCTACTCACAGCTGATTAATCCAACCGCTGTTTGCCCTCACATCAAACTGCAGACACTCTTCACATTATTGTATTCCAATCAAAGTGTTCTATTTGCTTCAGTATTATTGGGCTACTTAAATCTCATCAAAATGAATGATTTAGCATTAAAATGCTCAGTTTGTCATATTAAAGACAAACTATACAAATGCTAAGAATAATAAAGGTATTTTCATACGTGGTACCTTGTTATTTAAAGCTGGATTCTTGTGATGTTCTTTTGTTTCTGATAAATAAAAACATGGATTAGTGTGTGCTGACGTTATTCTCTCTGATTTCTCAGTAGGCCCAGTTTCTACCCATCTTCTTACTTTGACTCTCACTTGAGCTGCCGGCACCTTTTTCTTGTTTTTCTACCAATAAAGTAACTTGGATGAAGCTGTAATGGATTGAGTTTGTGTTTCACTTCCCTTTTGAATTATTTATGATCAATGGTGGCATATTTGTTCCTTCCAGAAAAAACTAATCAACCAGAATAACAAAACACACAACTAAAATTATTGGAAAATATACATAAAATGAACAAAAATCCATCATTAAGTCGTATTCCTCCATTGTTTCAACATTTGATTTCTAAGAATCAGAAACTCCCATTTTAAATCTTTTGTTTTTAAAATGAGTTTTACTCCCATTCTGATCTCATAAAGGACGTTTGAGCTAAAAGGCTGACATGTTGGAACGATCATCATCTTTAATGTCATGATAACAAAGGAATTTATCACATACACAAATCATTGTACAGGATTTGGTAGCAAATGTTTAAAAACAAAGCTTTAAGAAAAATAATTTCCATCTAATAAATTTCATGAGTTTTTGATAATGTGTCCAGGTTTAATCACCACCTGGAAACATTTAGTATTTTATTTATTGTATTTGTGACGCTGATTTTGTGTTTAACTAACAGATGAGAGACCAGAGCTCCACCAAAGCCTTGTCGTTTTTCTCCATGGTACGCCGTCTTTCTTTCTGTACTTCATGTTGTGCATCAGAGTAAACTAGATGTTAATGTTTCCTGACGTCTTAAGTAACTTTCATTCATCCGTGTAGATGCAGAAGGCTAACCTGGCGGATTCAGACGTCTCAGAAGAGGATAAAATCAAAGTGATGATAAATCAGTCATCTTTGAAGTAAGTCATGTGTCTTTGAACTCGCTCTACCTGCATTTTCTTTGTCACTCTGTTTCCCCGTTCATTAACACTCCCTCTCTCTGTAGTTTGAACACAAAGCTCTGCACCCCCCTTCCAGAGAACTACACCTGTTACCGCTGTAGAAACACTGGACACCACATCAGGAACTGTCCAATGAGCGGGGTGAGGACAGACGCTGTCTCTAACCCTGTTAGAACTGACATGTTTACTCAGCTACACTTGAATGGTTTAACTGAGACGTCAGCTGTGTGTTTATGATGTGTTACAAGGGCGTAAATTTGGCATGGACACAGGGGACGTGTCCCCACCAATATTCAGAAATCACTGAAATGTCCCCACCAATAATTTGATCCAGGGATGCAGAAATAGCGGTGTGTCCCCACCATACGCAGCAGCGGAGTGAGGCGCGGTGTCAGCCACGCTCTCCTACCTCTGCGGGTTTGGAGGTGTGTCTCTGATCGACCGACCTGAGCCCCTCGCGGCCCGCGCTGAGCCGCTGACAGGACCTGCTGTGGAGCGGACTGGACTGGCCATCGGGCATTTTACCAGTCGTGATGTTAACTTTGGACCGGACCGATCCGGACCAGCGCTACGGGACGGCGCGGTTTAATCTGCACTTCCTGTTTCAGTGCTCAGAACTAAAGGAAGCAGAAACTCTTTTCTGTCTCGCGCTTTGCCAGACTCGCAGCTCACGCCGTTGTCATAACAACCAGCTGACAGACAGCTGTAGAGGTTGTATTTATACACATCAAGTCAAAAGCATCAGAGAACATCTCGATTATGACCTTAAAACAAAATAACAGAACATTAACTGGATATTCAGTCCAGTCTAATCTAGTTCTAGACCTGTTAGCAGGTCCAGGCCTCGTTCAGGTCCAGGTCTCTGTCAGGTCCAGGTCTCTGTCAGGTCCAGGTCTCTGTTCAGATTTTAATGATCGTTTTGTCTCTCAGTATCATCAAGATGCAGAAACAAAGGAGGCAGAAATCCTTTATGTGAAATTACTAAAAAGGTAAAAGACATTTTTAATGAAAAATTAAAGAGTTTTTGGATTTAACCATAAATCATTTAAACTTAAACTGTTTATTAGTTAAAGTTTGGAGAATAAATCAACTAAAGCAGGTGGTGTGTTTGAGGGCATGTAAGTAAGTCAGTAAAGTTTATTTCTATAGCAGCTTTCACAGACAAAAATCACAAAGTGCTTCATAAAAAACAGAATTAAACCTGAATAAAAGACAAAGAACCAAAAACATCAGGATAAAATAAAAGACTGTTAAAATAAATGAAATAAAAAAGGACAGATTTAGATTTCTTAGACAAAATAAAAGACTATAAAACAAATACAATTAATAAAACAAATAAAAAATATCATTAAAAATAAAAATGGTTAAACACCAATGAGAGAACATAAAAGATTTAGTTAAAAGCAGTTTTAAATAATTGGGCCTTCTGCTGCTTTTTAAAGGTGTCCAGACTGTCTATACAGCGTAAAACTAAAGGAGGTTCATTCCAAAATCCTGGTGCATGATGATCAGTAGACGGTCCTCCAGTAGCAGGACTAGACCTGTCCTGGTTGTAGTGGATGGAGGTCATCAGCTGCTAGCGGGGCTGGGATGGGGCTGTGGGTCTGTAGTTCTGTTCACTGTTTTAGGGAACAGACTTTGTTTTAAAGTCAGTTAGAAGGTTTTCCTGTGTGAATTTTATTAGTGCTGTCATGCGATTAAAAAAATTGTGCGATTAATTAATTATGATCTGTAATTAATTAATCTAATTAATCGCATTTTTAATCGCATCTAAAGAAATGGCTAAAGAAAGCCCTCCTCTTGAGTTATTGTCATTTAAATTCATTAAATGACTGTGTCAGACCAGTAGATTGATATAGAACAACATAAAGTGTCTTTATGAAGTCATTTATTGTGTTTAACAGACTTGAATAGATTCAGTCCCAGTGCAACCATTACTTTGGTCAGTGGACTCAGTCTGCAGCAGCTCTGTTAACCCCTCCTCTGATTTTAGGTTTTATCTGCTGTAAAGCACATTGTGTTGCTCTGCAGGAAATGTGCTCTATGAATAAAGTTGATTTGATCTTCCACCAAGAATAAAATTTAAATTTCAAAGNTGACTGTCACACTGTGCAACAGGTTGCTCTAGAACAGGAAGCTGCAGAACACAGAAATGAGGAGACACTCGGTCCAGAATGGAATTCTTGACCAAAATAAACACGTATCCTTGTCATTCTGTGAGGAGAAATATTTTAAAATTTTAAAAAAGCCCTCAGTAGCCGGGGAATGGATAACTATTTTGTAAAAAATTAGCTCTGACTTCTCCGACCGAGAACAGGAAGACAGACACGGAGCGTCCTGGGAGCGCGGCCCCCACCTCTACAGGTTTGCACGAAGCGCGTGCACGTTGACTGACAGCTGACAATGTGGAAATTTGAATTTTATTGCCTGAAAAAGTTAGCTGGTCAGAGAGAATTCAAAGGGGTCTATAGTAGGGATGTCCCCATACAACTTTTTCACTTTCGATACGATATCGATATTGCAGCCTTAAGTATTGACCGATACCAATATCAATCCGATATAATACATAAGAAAAAGACATGAGAAAAAATAAACACAATATTGTTCATTGACCAACTGCTTCAAGTTGAGTGTTCAAAGTTTCACACACTGCCCAAAGGAATGAGATCATTGCTCTTAGTGTCCATAAAAAATAGTGCAAACAAAATAAACATAACGGGAAGAAAACAAATAATAGTTGGTTAACTAAAGAGGTGATGACTACAATTCCTACTTATAATACAGACTTGCTGATATCAGAGATTTTTGTTGCAGTCCAATATAATCCAATATTGTTTTTTTGGGGTCGATATCCGATATTCCGATATCAATATCGGTATTGGGAATCCCTAGTCTATAGGAGGAAGGTGGGTCTTCAGAAGACTAATAGATGTTGTGGAACTCTAACCATAGATCATAGTTTAGACCTGAAATATTTAAAACATTTAGAAAACTTTGATACAGAGAAAAATAATCCACATATCCCCTTTAAAGAACTCCATAAAGAAGTAGTACAGTTGGACATCATCTGCATTAAAATGTTAGGAGGTGTTACCGACAGGGAGGTTAAACAGCAGGACATGGACTGGCCCCAGTGAAGAACCCTTTCTTATCATTGCCCCCACGCGGTTCTCTCCAGGTACGACTCCAACCGAAGGCTTTCCAGGCCTTCACAATCAGACCAGCTACACTGGGACACCTGTAATTCATGGTGACAACACAACCGGTGGCCCTGGCCTGCACACCACCAGTTCACAAGTTGGTTTTCCAGGTGTGGCAACACCAGGAACTGGACCCACTAAGCTTCAAATGATTACAACCCCAGCCACGGGTCAGTGTGTTCATCTAATTTGCACTTCTTTAACCCCCAGGAGTCTAATATGTCTGTTCATTTTAACCTGATACTCCATGAGTGCTGCCCACTCTGCTCCCAGCTGCTCTGCTGTTAGCGATCGCAGCCTTTTGGGGAGAAGAACCGTTGAGAACACCGACTGACTACAGATTCCACTCGGGTCGTTCTGCGTGAGTTGTGTGTCACCAGGGCTACACAGCAGGCTTTATGCACAGAGTACTTAGTAGAACTTCCGGTTTAAAATTACCTCGCGGGACCATTTCCGGTTCCATTTGAAACGTGAAGATTTCTAGAGTTAGAGTGCATTTCCAGCTAAAGATATTGTTTATAATCAAAACGAGTAATAGTATAGTATAGTACAGTATGATATATATATTATAGCACTAAGAAATGAAGCCATCATATAAGTATCAGCGGACGGGAAGCCTCGACAGCTGAACACTGCTGTGCTCCATTGTGTACCGCATCAGCTGAATAGAATTCATCAGTCCGTTTCCACATTTCACTGAATAAATAACTACAAAAAGGAAGGATTGTGAACTTAAGAAGAGAAAACGTGATCATTTCTAACCACACCGTGTCTGCAGTCCACACTTTGCAGCACAGTAGTCAAAGAGCCGAGTGGACGAGGCTAAAGGAGGAGGCTAAAGGAGGAGGCTAAAGGAGGAGGCTAATGGACGAGGCTAAAGGAGGAGGCTAACGGAGGAGGCTAAAGGAGGAGGCTAACGGAGGAGGCTAATGGACGAGGCTAACGGAGGAGGCGCGGCGCCGTTCGTGTGTTATTTCACTGGAACAACTATTCTTTTGGTGAATGAAGACTTGGTGTCTGATAACGTACAGCTAGACCAGAGAAAGTTGAAAGTTGTGAAGCAGCTGGAGCCCACGATCACGGCTATATAGATCTGTCTCACTGTTTTTTGATGATGGAAGCTACGAGCTAACGCTGTTAGCTTACCTTCAATTTCATGAATAAAGCTGGTTATATACAGCTTAAAGTCCTTCACCCGCTTGCTCGCAGACGTCTCTGTGTGTTTTTCAAAAATCCGGTGGACATCGTCTACCGTGATGCGCGGCAGGTCTTGAAGAAAACGGGTAAAAAAATCCATTTTGTCCAGTTTGTGTGGGAACAGCGTTGAACCGGAAGGGAGCGGCAGCCTCTATCGCAACCAGGAAGTGACCGTGCATAAACCCCATAGAATTCAATATAGCAGAGAAGCTATACGGGCAGCGGTACAGGACTGGAACACAGCAGCTACCGACATTAGCCATGTTAGCTCCGTTCCTGTTTCACCATATTTCCTTTTGTATTAATAAAATGTATTTTTATTAATGAAATCATGTCTCTGCTTGCCTTTGGTTGAACCCTTATGAGATGAACTAGTGAGAAGTTTGTGCGCGCTCCCGTTCAAGGCTGCAGTTATTCGCAGAGCCGGGCGCGGCGCTCATGAGGTTCACGTCTCTTTAAAGCTGTACTCGGTAATTTCATAAACAATGTAGCATAAAACCTTTTTTTTCATGCCTCTTAACAACGTTCTAACATACAGTAGTTTAGCTATAAATATATTGTGGCGATAAAAACATCCCCAAAAGAAATCAATAAAGTGGTTTCCTGCTGTTCTCTAAAAACCTCAGCCAATCAGACGTTTCGAACCTAAAGCAGCTATTGGACAATCCGGCTGTCTGTCTCCTGAAGCGCCTCACTGCTTGGATCCTCCATTAATGCTGCTGGAGCATTTTTCAGCAGAACATNATATCACCATCACTAATAAACACTGACATGACACCAACACACGACTCAAATATTATTTTATAAACTTTTACACAGCTAAAAAATTTCAAATTACATGTATATATACATAGAATTCTATAGTTATTTGCAGCTGAAATGAGCAGCAAAACGTTCTGTAGCAGAGTGAAATACTTCTGACTGAAATGTCTTTATTTCTGCCAGAAAAACAGCAGTAAAAGTTTATAAAATAACATCCAAGTGTCTCGTATTTGTATAGCGCTTTTCAAAGTCAGTGGACTACAAAGACACAGAGGCACCATCCGAGCCTCTGACCACCACCACCAGCAGGCACTGAGGGTAAAGTGTCTTGCCCAAGGACACAATGGCAAAGTAACCCAGCCAGAGCAGGGATTTGATCCTGCAACCCTCCGGTTTCAAGACCCAACACCCTTCCACTGAGCTACTGCCCACCTTCATCTATGAACCAATTATAGCATACACACTGCAAAAACTAATTTCTAAGAATTTTTAAAAGTTTTTAGACAGTTTTACTTAGTGCTGCCATGCGATTAAAAAAATTGTGCGATTAATTAATTATGATCTGTAATTAATTAATCTAATTAATCGCATTTTTAATCGCATCTAAAGAAATGGCTAAAGAAAGCCCTCCTCTTGAGTTATTGTCATTTAAATTCATTAAATGACTGT
>SSNR01000486.1:318493-338954 GCA_006937965.1 Callopanchax toddi | reverse complement strand
CTTAACATGGGGCCACATGGGGGCCGAGCTTGTTGTGAGGGGGGCACGGGCCCCCCTGCCCCCCCCCCCCAGATCCGCCCCTGAAAGGCACCATTTGAATGTCAGTGTTGGGAAGTTACTTTGGTTACAATTACAAGTTTCTTTAATAAATATGTAATAATAATAAGCAATGAAACAACATTTTTTAAATCCCTCTAAACACATGCAGTAACATCTCAGTGGTTTATTAATAAATGAACAAAAGCCACAGTTCAGCACTGCTTTTTAATTCGAGTTCATTCTGGGTTTAAATTCAAATCAAAACTTTGATATTCAACATTTCACAACACACTTCTGTTCTTTTGTACGTATACATGTGTGCAGTAACTTTCTGCTGTTGTTAGATAAGGAGCCTGTCACTTTAAGGGAGCATTGCATGCTGGGTAGGTGTTCTTGGGAAGCTGGTAACTAATTTAATTACATAAAGTATATTCCTCAGTAGCTGTAATGGGTTATTTTGTAATATTTTGTAAATCTTAACATTAAAATACAGCATGTTTAGTTTTTTGCAGCTTGCCTTGCAAATAATCAGGTTTTATTTGAATGTTTAAAATTGTGAAATATGTACATTTACATTTCTGCTTTACATGCAATAGCTGCAGGTATCTGCATTGTATGGGATGACTGCTTTATTCTGCCCTGCTTTGCTCATCATGCCTTGAAGTAAAAATGTGTTTTTGACAGCTGGATAAAAACTTCCAAGGTGCTCCAAGGATAAAGAAGAGTACAGGAATTCCTAACTCCTTATTGGTTGAGGTGAATGACCCCAGCATTAAAGGAGCCATGCTAACCAACTGTGGGCGCTACGCAATCCCTGCAATAGATGCGTGAGTATGAATATACCGGTAATTAAAGGCCTATAATGCTTTGAGTGCGTATCACCTGCCACCTTTCATGCCAGACTTTTTAACTAAGAACCTTATTTGTTCTGATAAGGTGAATTTATAACTGCTTTCATTTAATCTTGAAGCCTCAATTTTAAATTTTACTATGTTTAATTAGTTTCATGTTTGTCAAGGATTTATTTACCAATCTGATAATATCTTTACAGTCAATATTTAGAGAAGTATCTATACCAATCAGAATGAATCTGATCTCTGCCCTTGGGGGGACCATGGGGATGAGAGCCCGTCTATGTGGGAGACCAGGGTTTAAACCCCGGCATGGCCATGTGTTGAAGTATCCTTGGGCAAGATACTGAACCTCCAGCTGCCTCCTGGGCTGCTCTCTCATCGACTCGACCCTCCTCTCCAGTACCTTGGAATAGACCTTTCCAGGGAAGCT
Organism: Callopanchax toddi; assembly: GCA_006937965.1. Classification (NCBI taxonomy): domain Eukaryota; kingdom Metazoa; phylum Chordata; class Actinopteri; order Cyprinodontiformes; family Nothobranchiidae; genus Callopanchax; species Callopanchax toddi. The sequence continues at coordinate 337,631 of SSNR01000486.1, read as the reverse complement.
GAGGAGTGTGATCCCTCTGTAGTTGAAACACAACCTCTGGTCCCCTTTCTTGAAAATGGGGCCCACCACCCTAGTTTGCCACTCCACAGGAACTGCCCTCAATGTTCACGCAATGTTGCACAGACCTGTCAACTAGACAGTCCTACAACATCCGTTGCCTTGAGATACCCAGAACATGTCTTGTCCATCCCCGGGGCTCCACCGCTGTGTCGTTGTTTGACTTCCTCAGTGACCTCTGCCCTAGAGATTGTACAGTTCATCTGCAGATCTATCAGCTCAGATTCCTCATCAGAATGCATGTTGGTAGGATTGAGGAGCTCCTCAAAGAATTCCTTCCACCATCCTACTGTTGACGTCAGCAACTCCCATCCATACTGTAAACAGTGTGAGTAACATGCTGCTTTCCTCCCCTGAAGCGCCGGGTGGTTTTCAGAACTACTTTGAAGCCGATCGGTAGTCTTTCTCTATGGCTTCATCAATTTCCTCCTACACCTGTGATTTTGCCTTAGTAACTGTCACTGCCACACCCTGCTTGGCCCTCCAGTGTCTGTCAGCTGCTTTTGGAGACCCACAGACCAACCATGCCTTGTAGACCTCCCTCTGCCTGTTGTCTCCCCCAACTTCTGATTTCCACCAGCTGTTACTGAGTTACTGCCGCAACTGGCACTGGCTACCTTGGAACCACAGCTAGCAACAGCCGCTTCAACAATAGCAGTGTGGAACGAGGCCCATTCAGACTCGATGTCCCCCACTGCTCTCGGGATGGAGTCAAAGCTCTGCCAGAGGTGGGAGTTGAAGACCATCTTGACAGGCTCTTCTGCCAGGCGTTCCCAGCAGACACTTACTATACATTTGGGTCTACCAGGTCTGCGCGGCATCTTCCCCTGCCATCTGATCCAACTCACCGCCAGGTGGTGATCAGCTGACAGCTCCGCTCCTCTCTTCACTCGAGTGTCCAAAACTTACTGTTGCAGGTCAGATGGTACAACTACAAAGTTGATCATCGACCTGCGACCTAGTGCGACCTAGGCTTCCCTGGTTCCAGGTATACCAATGGGCACCCTTTTTTCAAAGATGTTGTTTGTTATGGCCAAACTGCGACTTATACAAAAGTCCAATAACAAAACGCCACTCGAGTTCAGAATGGGCGGGCCGTTGCTCCCCTACCCCAGGTAATGCATCATTAACCACCTGAGCATTGAAGTCCCCAGTTCACAGTTGGATGAGCCATGTAACCTGGCCTGACCCCATTGATGAAAGACCAGCAACCAGGTGTTCAATCACGGGTCCCAACCCAAAGCCTTGCTCCAGGGTGGGACACTCTGATTTTTTTATCCATGAGAGATCTTCTGACCTACTCATTGTCTCACCCTTCACCTAGGACCAATTTGCCATGGGAGACCCTACCAGGGGCAAAAGTTGCCCCAGACAACATAGGATCACTAGTGCACTCAAACTCCTCCACCATGGTAAGGTGGCGGTTCAAGGATCAGTCTAATTTAAACTGTCAAATTAATCATCACACATAACGCTGATAGAGTCCTACAGTCAACCCAATTCAAGATGGCCACCACAACTCATCAGTCCAGCAAACATAAAAATGGCTCAAACTCAGGCAGTTATTCAGATATTGAGCTAACATTTGATGTGGTTGTCACTTAGAGCCATTCATGATGCAAATTCCGAGTGCTTACAAATCACAGTGTTGTTCAATATTGAATAATGTTATTTTTTAAAGATTTTATCAAAATGACTAATTGTATTTCTCAGCATAAGATGACCTCGGTTTAAAAGTGTGGCATAAAAGATGGTGGGTGGTATTAACTCTGTCACGGTATCAATGACCATTATTATTATTATTATTAGATGCAGTTCTCTTCAAAGATAATCAATTTCAAAATAATCAGGTATGTATCTGTGCTGTTTTTTTCTGACCATAGTGAGGCGTATGCTATTGGTAAGAAGGAGAAGTTTCCATTCGTCTCACAAGAAAAACCCATATCTGAAGGCAAAGAGGAGCCCATACCTGCTGAATTCCTCTGTCTGATATGCCACGACCTGCTGGGGGACGCTGTGGTCATACCCTGCTGTGGATACAGCTATTGTGATGATTGTGAGCTTCTGACACACACCAACACAAACTTAAATGGGTATTTCAGTTAGGAGACAGTTTATGGTGTTTGTTTCAAACAAATTTCAGAGGTTCTGTGCTAAGGTACTGCAGCTGTATGAATAGCATACACTAAACAAAGGGTCTCATTTTAAACTGTAGAAATTAACTAACCAGTAATAAAAGGGCTCTAACTATAGAGGTTGTCTAACAGGTAACAGTGTAATGCAGTCTAATGCATTGGTGGGACTTTTTAGAGTAAGAGTTGTTTTGAACACCTGAAAATTTGCAGCTAATTTGTCACTGATCTGAAGCAGCGTGTCTATCGATTTGGCTAATGAGCATTTCTTCAGTCAAAGGACTACCTCCTGTTTCTAGAGGCCTTGCCTGCTTTGAGTGATGTCACCAGTGGGCGTGGTTCTTACTGTAAATAAATAACTACTAGAAGCCACTTCATAATGACCCAGGTGACCATTTAATGCACACCTGCTAAACCTAAAATGTATTCATACGCTGATATTCATATTCTGTGTCTGTGGTAGTTAAATGACCCGAAACAATTAAATGTACGCTTAACTAATTCATCAAGATGTGCAACGCTGCACGTGAGTTTTTTGTTTTTAAACAAATGCATCATTGGAACTTTTTAGGGCAGTCGTTTTTGCACTTGAGTATTTTTCCTGTTTCTAAACATCTAAGATCTTTGTCTCCTGTAGGTATTCGCTCTGCCCTGCTGGATTCAGAGGACCATGTCTGCCCCACATGTGGCCAGTCAGACGTGTCCCCTGATACCCTGGTAGCCAATAAGTTTCTCAGACAGGTGACTGTGTAATGCTTCTCTCTAGAGTTGTATTGCTTTCATTAACACCAATGTAAAAATGAACCAACAGCGTTCCTTTTGTTCTGTATCCGTCTCTCCCAACTCAGGCTGTCGATAACTTTAGGAAAGAACAGGGCTGTACCAAAAGCTTGGGGAAAGGGTGCCAGAAGGTGAATCCTCTACTGGAAGTGCTTCATGTGAAGAGCTGACGTTATCAATAACATTTTCTGGTTTTTGATTCAGCAGGTATTTTTTTAAACTGTTTAATTTCTGTATCTCGTGTTAAGGACCCTCTCCTGAATCATCCAAAGGATGGAAAATCCCCACCAGTACCTCAGAGTTCTGATGTTCCCCCTGAAGCAACAGCTGCTGCTTCTGCTGAGAACTCGTCTAACACGTCTTCACAACCTACGGAAAGCCAAGTGGAGTCATCTAACAAGTATATAATCACACATGCATCAGAATGACATGAGAACCTGTGAGCTGTATGTCACAGTAGAGGGTGTGTTGTTTTCCTGACAGCTTTTTAAACTTTTATTATAATAATATTATAAACGGTATTAGTGTAGCAGTACTACATGTATTTGTACTACTCAGATACTCACTGGAATGACATTAGGCTTGAGTAGACACATTGGACCAGTTAGTCACAGCTGACTCTGCTTCTGGGAGTGTTTTTATCTTTGAGGCAAAACTAGTATTTGGCTTTTTTTTTTCCTGTTGTACCAAATGTGTCAATGATAGTTATTAATGTTAAGTCCAACAAACACGACGTTTGTATCTTCAGACAAAAAAAGCTTTTTTATTTTCCCACAATCCTCTTAAATACTTTTACAGAACTTCCGCCTCTCGCAAACTCTCGCGAGTGAACATAACAGCAGGTTAACAATCTCACTCTGTCTTAAAACAAAACAACTTTGTTGCATAATAAAAAAAAACATTTTCTATTGAAACATCTTATATAAACAAATGTAGATTGAAACCTTAACATAGGAATGTTGTACACTTCAACAAATGTGTATTAGTGCAAATAGATTCACTGTATCCACACTCCCTCATCTAGTGCCTTCAGAAGTACCAGGGAAGAAGCACCTTTTTTAGTCAAACAGTCAGCAAGTTGTGACTTTGCATCTAACCAACACACCTCTTTGATTTTGTTAGTCTGTATGAGTTCTTTGATGCTGCTCATTTCTAACCTGAGTCTCTTTTCTGTGACTTGTTTTGTTGACTTGAGAGCATCAAACAGAGAGTGATTATCAGTGACACAGATAATCGGTAAGGTGTTTAGATCAGTTTCACCTGTAGTAAGCTCAGAATAGAGTGTAGCCAAAAACATCGCATTATCAATGCCATCTGACATGGCAAGAGTTTCTCCTGCTAGAGTGCTTCTTACTACACGTCTGATTTTTTTAGATTGCCAAAACAAAGGAGAGAATTTTCCAGATTTCCCCATAAGAGTAATGAAAACTCCTCCCTGTGTACCTCCATCTGGAAGATTACCCAGTGAAGCATCACTGAAAACGACTAAGCTCATATCACCACTGTTACCCATGTGTTGAAACTTGAGTGTGACTTTGTCTGACTTGAGCTTGCGAATCACTTTGTTCACTTCATGTATGGACTGAACAGTGGCATTCTTAATGTCTGATGCCAGGCTACAGATGTCAAACATAACATCTGGTCTTGTTTGTTTAGCAACCCACAAAATCTGTCCTATTTTGGATCTGAGTTGCTCTTTTTCCATCTCATTTAATGAGGTATCTCTCTGTACTGCACGTGCTGCCTGTAAATGAACTGGTTGTAGGTTTTCAACATACCCGTGCTGATGCACCTGTACAATACCATCCACAGTAGCAATGTCCATCCCCACATAAGAGAAACTCTCATGTTCTTCACGCCCCACATGAAAAACAGACTTAAGTGCAGGGATAACATTGGAAGCAAAATGTTCTGATCCTGCCCAGAGAAAATCATCAACATGACATGCCAGTACACCTGTTATTTCAGCCTGCTCATTCTGCCAGAAAAACACTGCGGGATCGACTTGTGACATTTTACCACCAGTGTTCAGCAGGAGGTCCTTGACTTTGTTGTACCAGTAGAGGGAAGCGTCCGCCAGTCCATACACACATTTTTTTAGTTTCCATAGAACGTTTCCCACACCCGCTTCAGGGGGAGGGCGGATGTAAATGTTCCTCGAAAGTTCCATGCCCTGCAAAAATGCAGATTTAATATCCATTGAATGAACCTTCCATTTGTTTTGACTGCTCACAGCTAACAACAACCTGAGTGACTCTGAGGCACATGTAGGAGAGTCCTTTGGCAGATGGCGCATTTTGTTCGCTTACCATATCTGTCGAGTGGATTGGTACCCTGTAGTACTTGCCGTTGTCCACCATGTGGCATGCCATTACTCCGTTTGAATTTGCCTGGTGACTTCTGCTCCGTAAAAAACACTGCACCTTGCACTTCGCTACCTGTGTTAGCTCCGGCGATTTTCCCTCCGAAAATCCGCTTCAGTGCCGACTTCATAGATGAGAATGTCAAATCAGTACACGCTGTAAGTGCTAGCTGTCTGTCCTTCTCCTCGAGACAAGCGGTGTCGAGTAGTTTAAACGCCAGCACGGCGTCTGGCAGAGCCATATCATACTTTTTCATACGATTGTATCTTTGTTCAAACTCTATTATATATTCCCCCATGGGCATCGTATTTTCTTTAGATATCGAATCAAAGTGCGAGTATGCTTCATATGCTCGGTCTTTTTCTTCTCTCAAGAATACCGTGTCCAGTCTTGCTAGCAACGTTTCCATGCCGTTGTCTTTGTTAAGATTCTCTGCGGGTATTTCCAAAGCCGTCTCCCTGGCTCGCCCCTCGAGCCCCAGCGCCACCGCCAGCGCTTGCTTTTTCTTGTCCAAGTCTGTAACGAGTCTCCACATGCCGACTTCATTTTTCCAGCACTCATATGGTCTGGCTTCATCAAACTTAGGTGGTGCTCTATAGTTGGAAACCATCCTCTGCTACCATGTTAAGTCCAACAAACACGACGTTTGTATCTTCAGACAAAAAAAGCTTTTTTATTTTCCCACAATCCTCTTAAATACTTTTACAGAACTTCCGCCTCTCGCAAACTCTCGCGAGTGAACATAACAGCAGGTTAACAATTAATACTTTGTGTTGGTATATGGTATGGACAGGTACTTGATTAAAAGTACTCATAATCAAAAACGGTGGTATCAGTAGATCCCCATTAATATGAACTCTCTTGTGACTCCAAAAGAATCAGGTGGTATGTGTCTGTGCTGTTTTTTCTGTCCACAGTGAAGCATACGCTGTAGGCAAGAAGGAGAATTCTCTGTTCATCTCACAAGAAAAGCACAATTCTGAAGGCAAGGAGGAGCCCATACCTGCTGAGTTTATCTGTCTGATATGCCACGACCTGCTGGGGGACGCTGTGGTCATACCCTGCTGTGGATACAGCTATTGTGATGATTGTAAGTTTTTGACACGCACCAACACGAACTTAAAGGGATATTTCAGTTAGGAGACAGTTCATGGTGTTTCAACCAAACGTCATAATGCTAAGGTACTGCAGCAGCATAAACAATGAATACTAAACAAATGATCTAATGCTGAGCTGTAGAGGTTAGCTAACAGGTAAATACACTGTTCTGTGCATCATTGGAAACTTTGAGGGCAATCATTTTTGCACTTGAGTATTTTTTGTTTCTAAACATCTAAGATCTTTGTCTCCTGTAGGTATTCGCTCTGCCCTGCTGGATTCAGAGGACCATGTCTGCCCCACATGTGGCCAGTCAGACGTGTCCCCTGATACCCTGGTAGCCAATAAGTTTCTCAGACAGGTGACTGTGTAATGCTTCTCTCTAGAGTTGTATTGCTTTCATTAACACCAATGTAAAAATGAACCAACAGCGTTCCTTTTGTTCTGTATCCGTCTCTCCCAACTCAGGCTGTCGATAACTTTAGGAAAGAACAGGGCTGTACCAAAAGCTTGGGGAAAGGGTGCCAGAAGGTGAATCCTCTACTGGAAATGCTTCATGTGAAGAGCTGACGTTATCAATAACATTTTCTGGTTTTTGATTCAGCAGGTATTTTTTTAAACTGTTTAATTTCTGTATCTCGTGTTAAGGACCCTCTCCTGAATCATCCAAAGGATGGAAAATCCCCACCAGTACCTCAGAGTTCTGATGTTCCCCCTGAAGCAACAGCTGCTGCTTCTGCTGAGAACTCGTCTAACACGTCTTCACAACCTACGGAAAGCCAAGTGGAGTCATCTAACAAGTATATAATCACACATGCATCAGAATGACATGAGAACCTGTGAGCTGTATGTCAGTGTTGTTTTCCTGACAGCTTATTTTAGTTTAATTTCACATTATTTGTGCGCTGTCGTTTTATTTTGTCTTTAGAACATTTACTAATGGAAGAGAAGTCACGTCCTGATAGATTTTATTTGTTGCTTCTGGAGACCATCAGGGTGACTTATCACGCTTTGCTGTTATTCTAAGAAGCTAATAAGATGTTTGCTGTTGTTTTTCAGTGAGAATGAAGGGAAAGCAGATGATGAATCAGCAGCTGTCATTCAGTCTCTGCTGGTTTCTGACAAAGATCCTTCTGATGCTCCAGAACAGCTGGAACCACAGGTTAAAGAACACACCAGAACACCACTCCCCAACCAGCCATCTGCAGCATGTAGTTTAGTGATGTCCATGTCTGCTCAGGTTATTCAAAGTGAAGAACAGCTTCAGACAGTCTGTGTGAGTCAGAGAAACCCCTCCTCAGGTGGGTCGCTTTAAGCTCTGTTGTTACTTTTTATTTTATTTATTTTTTATTTTTTTGGACATTTAAAAGATGGCAGACCAGAATGATGGTGATCATTATTTTTCTGAATCTACAGATTCAGCCTTAAGCCTGTCTGGGTCCTCAAATCCCTGGAGCAGGTAGGTCTTCTTGGTTTTTGTTGTTGTCCCTTAGAGACTGATGTATTTTACTCTTCGTCCGTCTCCCCCTCAGCTCCTGCACCTCCTCTGGTCCCTCTGGAAGCCTGACTGACTCCAACACCGAGCAGCATCTCAGAACCTCTTCATCGTCCTTCCCTTCATACTCAGCCACGCTTTCACCTCTCTTTCCCACCACCCCCATTCACACTTTCATCCCAGCTCACCAGCCTCACTATGGTTACCCTCCTGGATACGCTTTAACCACACCCATCTGGAAGCTTCCAGCCCCCCGGGGCGCTCCGATCCCGTCCCTCTGCTCCTCTACCTCAACACCCTCAGGCCCAGGCCTGATTCCCAAGGAGTGGCACAGGTATCAGACAAAGAAACATGAGAGGTAAAGTAAACATTAGGTTCTTCTGCATCTATACTCAGGAAAAAGACCAAATATAAATACAAGGCCCCTAATTTAGGCCCCTAGGAAACCCCATTAGGCTTTTCATCTGAGCTTGTTTCCATTTTTACTGTTATTTTTTCTGAGCTCCATATTTTATTACTATTTAAAATTTCTGAAAATTTTCAGTTTCTCTGTGCGAATGCTAATAACTGCATACTAATCTTACACGACAATTCATGCTGGTGTAAATCCCACATATGTCATCTTAATCTGCACCACATTTATCTTGAACAATTATGGTCCAAAACTGAAAAATCAAAGTATTAAATATCCTTAAAATGTCATGATCCAAAGCAGAACCAACATGTTCCCAAACAGAACCAACATGATCCCGTATAGACCCATGCTTCTGTTGGTGCTGCTCTCTGCTTCTACATAAGTTTTTTCCTTTTCTTTACCTGAACCAATGTGGTACCCGGCCGCACCCCAAACCAAGACAAGTTGAGACTGAGATTTTTGGGGAACCCTGTCCATTATTTACATAAGATTCTGTGGTTGTTTGCAGCAGAAACGAGCTAAAGAGCCACCTACCGTAGTATTACTGTCTGGAATGTCATAACAATTCTGCCAGAATAATAAAAGATTTTAAAGCAGCATATAAATGAGCTCTATTTTTTAAATTGGAATTAAAACATTGTAATGATTCATCACTCTGATGAATCATTGTGACTAGTTGTTAGATTGTCTGTTCAATCAGCTAATCTGTTGCTCCAAACTGAGGCTATTGTTCATTACCTTTTCACAGAACCACACTTCATAGATCTGAACTATTCCTTTAAGTGTCATTTTGTTTACAGAGAGAACCAGCTGATTAAAGCTGACAGTGTTTAGTCAGTAGGACTGCAGTCCACCTTTAAAGAGTGTTTTTATGATCATCCATATAAATTGAAGAATGCGTCCTTCTTTCTCATACAGGTCACCTCAGAGACACTTCTCTTCCCATTCTAATCCAAAATCCTCCAATTCCAAGTCTTCCCGCTCCTACTCCCGATCAGCCAGTCGCTCTGCATCTCGCTCCCGCTCCAGATCAAGGTATTTCTTTCACTTGCTGAGAGAAGTGTTTAGGTTTTGTCAAGGATCTACTGAAACCACGTAGTTTTCACATATTTTAAATTTTAGAATTTTGTCAACATGATGCATGTTCTATATGTCGCCTACCTTTTCATACAGAGCAGAAAATGGCAGATGCAGACGTGGATACATTTACTCTTACATTCTGTTAGTAAAGAAAGCAAAGCCCACAATGAACACTGAAATACATAAACTGTAGTATGTAAACATACTACATAATAAAAATTACAGCAAATCAGACATTGTTTTTGATTGTGGTTCAACACCATTTAAAAAAACGAATGAAACTTTTCTGGACAAAAAGATGGAACCCCATTAAACTAACCATAGAGACACGTTAAACTCAGGTGCGTCCTGTCCTACAAATCACATTAGCCTTATGGTCAAACACTCAGAAATGAAGCTTTCACATAAAAGAGCCCAGTGAAACACTGCTGTGAGACATGGAGGAGGTTCTGTTCTGGACCTGCTTTGCTGCATCAGAGAGCCTTGAAACCTGTTCAGGATCCAATGAAATCTCAAGACTATGAAAACCTTCTGGAGTGAAATCTGCTGGTCCCGTAGTTTTCACCAGGCCCGTTTCAGCAGTTTAGTTTTTTTTTATTCTGTTAAGCCACAAATCAAAGGAAACAAATGATTAACGTTGGTTTTTAGTAAATTTTTGACTCTATCGTGTTTTTCTTCAGGGACCTTTTGTTGTTTAATTCTTTACCTGAATGTTTGATGAGTTTCTTTAACAGTTTGACTCTTAAGTCTGAGGGGCTTTCCCTCATTATGTTTATTGAAATATGTCTTAAAATGTATTACTATAAATGTTTTTATAGTAATGCACAGTATTTTTTTGTTTTAGACCTCGCTCTCCTTATTCCAGTCACAGAGACTTTCACTCCCACTCGAACCCCTCTACTTCTTATGGCTACAAACGACCTCACTCACTCACACCCTCCTCATCCTCTTCCTCTCGAGGCGGCCATTCTCGACCCAAGTCATCCTCACACCACCGGAAGAGCCGCCATCACAGCAAGAGGTCGTCGTCGAGCGGCCGCAGCTCAAGGAGGCACAGCACAGCAGGAGGCTCGTCGTACGCGCAGCGCGGTGACGATATGAGCAGCCTGCACCTGGACAGGCAGCGCTACCTGCAGTGGAAGAAAGAGTACCAGGAATGGTACGACAAATACTTCAGCAGCTTCATCAACCACTTCCACCAAATGCCTCTACCTCCTCCACCTCCTCCTCCTCCGTCTGATCCTCAGGATTCTTTCTGCCCACCTCCTCAGTCTAGACCCCCAGCCAGGATGGAGGGCAGGTCCCCTTCATCTGACTCCTCCAGTTACAGTCACTCTTCTCCCTCTCATTCCTCGAGTGACGCTGGCTCCCCTGCTTCTCACCTCTCCAGTGACAGCTGTTTGCCTTATAAAGCCAACGACGGCTATTCCTCGCCTTCTCAGTCATCCAGCGACAGTCGCTCTGCGATGTGTGAAGACCAAGTTCAGCCAAAGGAACTTTCAGGGAGCTGCTCAGAGAAGTCCAGGTTAGGCATGCTGATGAAGAACAGTGAAGAAGCTAATCTACAGGAACTAAAACCAGAGGAGGATCAGCTGATTTTTAAACAAGTTGAGTCTAACCAGCTGAGTCATGAGCTTAAAGAGAAGAAAGCTGAAGGAGGAAGAGCTAAAGGTTCATCTGATTACTTGAACTCTACAGGTGACCTCAGACTGGACAGGAAGAGGCGACATGACGAGCCAAAGACCTGCAAAGACGGATCTCCAGTTCAGCTCAAAGAAACTCTTGATGCTGCCTCGGAATCCGTCCAACAACCTAGAATAAAAGACAAACCTAACCATGAGAGAAAACCCAACGAGAGAAGTCATTTGAAAAAAGAGCAGAGCAGTAAGAAAAGTCAACGTTCAGATTCTAGAGGAGCTGCAGAACGAAAAGACAAGAAGTCCAGTAAAGATCCAGAACCAGAAAGATTAGAACAGCCTGGAGGCAGCAAAGCTCCAGAGTCCAGATCAGAGGAGAACAAAAAGAGAAAATGGGAGAAAACGGAGAAAGAACGTGATTCTACTCAGAAATGTAAAGGTCCAACAACTACAACAGCAGAACCCCAAAACCATGACAGGAAGTCTGTAAAACTACCTGATGTAAAGAAGCAAAAACCAGAGAAGGGGAGTAAAACCTGGTCTTTAACTGAGAAAAACATATGGGAGGGAGGAGTGAAGGTAATTCCTCAGAAGAAGATAAGCATCAACATCAACCTGGATGGGAAAAGGACGGAGGATACAGCTGGACAACAGGACTCTAATAGAGTAGACATCTCTAGGCAGGACGTCAAAGAGCAGACTGACGATGGAGAGAAGAAACTAACAAAAGACCAAACAGAGGCTGAACAGGAACAGTCAAGTCCGGGAAACAGGACTACTGAGAAACCAGCAGGTGTTCTAGAAGATGTTAAGGAAGTTTCCAACAAAGACACGTCCAGAGATCATGAGCTGGAGAAAACCTTACAAGAAAAGGAGGAGGTAGACTTGTGGCACTGTGCACTGTCAGGAGTGGAGGACAAGGAGGAGGGTGGTGTGATGGGAAAAGAGGAGGAGGACAAGATTATTCAGTCGTCCCAGAACAAAGAGAGCTCATGTACGAGAGTTGAAGCACGAAGAGAAGAACACGGAGCGAGTTCCAGCTCCAAGAGGAGCACAAACAAAAGCTCCAGTGATGGTTGCAACAACACACCGAAACGCGACAGGTCAGGATGTGAGACCTTCTCAGTGCTGTCTCCTGTTAATCACTGCTTGTTAAAGAATATTGTCTTTATTAAATGTTTGCTTGGTGAAAACAGCAGCAGCTGTGAAGTTAAAGGGAGTCTGGAGAAGAAGAAAGTGGTGAAAACGCTGAAGGAAAACTCCCAGGACCGAGCTCCTCCCTCCCAGAATCCTCCTAAGCAGGTGAGGGGTCACACCAGGTCAACTCAGGTCAAAGGAAGGAAACATTTAGATTTATTCTTTTAGTATAGGTAAAAATGACACATTCCATTCTTTAGGGTTAGGTTTGAGAACTGTGAGGTGAAAATCATAAGTGTTTTCTCACCTAAAGGCAGGTGTGTCCAAATTGTGGCCCGGGGGCCACTTGAGGCCCTCAAAGGGATTTTGTGCGGCCCTCAGCTTCATTTCCAGAATGGTGGAACTTTGTTTCTCCTGCAGGATTTGATGCAGAGACTTTTTATGCTCAAATTAGTACTGAAGTGAGGCCGGACAATAAATCCAGATCTTTTACAATCTTTTTACTTTATGTGAAAGTTTCAGTCCAATCCAAAGTTTTATTTTTTTTATTAATCAGGTTTTTTCTTTTACTTTAATTTCCTGGTAAAAAGAACCACAAACCCTCACTGACTTTTACTAAATTTGTGAGGTCCGTTCCTACAACTTGACTAAATCCAGCAGCGCTATGGAGACAGAGATCCTGGTCCTGTTGCTGAAAATGGAGGAAAATTTAGTTTATAAAACTAGAAAACAATCAGATCTGGGCAATCTGATGCTTTTCAGTTCATTATAATGTTGGATTTATCATCAATTTTTGAACAGAACAAATAAAATGATTAACAATAAAAATCATTTTTGCACTTTTGTGGCCTTTGAGGACTTTCAACTTGGCAATTTTGGCCTTCGTCTTAAAAAGTTTGTACACCCCTACCTTAAGGTGACCTATTAGGATCTGAACTCATGTAGCTGGAGGTTTACATCCTGAATCTGTTCCCATTAGACTCACTGCACCACCCTTTATATTCACATCAGCATAAAAAGGTTTTCCTCAAAAACATTTATTTTATTCATTTATTGACACTGAATGCCAATAATAATATGACATTTTAATATTAGTTCCTACTTTCCTTTTCTTGAATATTTAATAAAATGAAGCTTCCTGACTTGATTGACAGCTTTTTTCTCTTCTCTTCTTTGGGAATAAATTATTTTAATTTTCAGTGCTAGACGGCTGCTTAGAGGATCCAGTGGCTGATGCTTATTGAAAAAAGGTTTGACTTTCCATCATGTGACCCTTTTTACCAATAATTTAAACCCAATCCCAAACAATCGAGGTCAAAGATGTTTGAAAAATCTTAAGAGGTGAAACTTTGGAATCAGTCAAAAATAAAACTAATTTTTGTGTAAACTTTTTAAAAGTTTCATGGTTAATTTGAGGTTCTTAGCCTTTAAGCCAGTATCTCACTGACAGAGACATGAAGATTGGTCCAGATGACGACCTTTAAGAGACGTTTCTACAGGTCAACAGGTCACATGGGGCATAGGATGCAGCTGCAAACTGTTGTGTAATTTTTGTTGACATTTGACCAGAGATCATCTTAAAATTTTTCTGGTATTGTTTTTGTTTTGTGTTATTTGATCACCGCTCCCTAAAGTTTCCTCATTTCATTTCATGCCTTTTCTGACTCGTGGAAACCAGATTGAGAAAAAGAACCAGACTCGTGAAGAAACTGGTAAATCTCATTTAACGTTTCCAGGTTAGAAAATCCTTCATGGTTCACTGCCCAGTGAGACTCTGGCTTTATCCACCTGCCTATCAAAATATTAACTGCTGGTGCCCAAATTTTGCATGCTGTTGTTTGATGTTTGTACATTTAAGACAAAAAACATGCAGTCTGAGTCACATTTTATTCTCCTATCCCAGGTTCCTTGCTCTAAACTGGAGACGCAGACGGAGATCGTAGGCGACGCGGACTCCAGGGCTCGACCTCGTTCTTCAGCAACTCCAACCAGGAGCAACACAGCAGGAAACCATCAAGAAAGGAAGCAGAAATCAACCCAAGGGGGAAGAGATGAGGACAGAGTGATGATGAGAGACTGGACGAGGCTGGCTCCCTCTAGTGGTGCTGATGGAGCTTATGGCAGAAAAAGGGAGGCTGAGAGGCTAAAGGATAAAAGATCTAGGCAAGGAACAAGAGAGGAAGAAAGGAGGAGAGATCAGGAGGATTTGAAGAGAAACCATCTCTCCTCTTCCTCATCCTCCTATGTGTCACATGAGAGAGAGAGGAGAGACCAGCTGAGAGGGGGCGAGCAAGGCCGGGAATCCTCCAGAGGAATGTCCTCGGTAAGCAGAAACACCTTCCTGCCTGATCAAAACATTCCCAAAACCCACAGAAACACGTCACTGGACTTTAAAACTCAACAGGACACAAACCAGCGTCCGTCAGCAAACTATAGGGATAAAAACAGACCTACGAGGTTCCAACTGTCCCCACCGTCCCTGTTCTGCAGCGAGGACCTCGTTGAGCCCACCATAGATTTTCAGTTCTCCAACTGGGGATCGATCCAGAACAGCAGAACACAGAACCGGGAGCCAGAAAAGGCTCTGAAAACAAGGAAGGATTACAAAGGAGAGAGAGACACTCCAGAGGTGGCGTCCGGTCGAGGAGGAGGGAGCCGGAAGGAAGACGGGGCTCGTAAACTGGAGGAGAGACGGAGATCCAGCAGCGACCGCTCATCAAGCTACAAGAACAACAAGGATGAAAAGAGAGAAGAGGGGAGGGACAAACAGAGGATACACAAAAAGGAGAGAGGGCAGGTCTCCTCTGAGCTGCAGGAAACCAGTTTATAAAAGAGAAAACAGAAAATGCCTTAATTATGTTTTTCTTTCCCAGACCAAAATGTGCCTGGATTGGTTCTGTTAACTTGAATTTTCCTTTCTATCCTGGTGAACTGTGGAGGAAAAGCACTTTATAGAGAACATGAATGTGAACAACAATCAACTCTGAGCTTTTGGGTTAAAGTTTGAGGAATCAGTGAAGGAGAGCCAGCAGCATTGGTTCACCTCCGCTCTATTTAGGAATTCTTCCACTCTGATGACGGGTTGTGATTTGATTTGCCTCAAACAGAAAATGATTAACGAGCTTTATTCAGAGCAGATACTGTGAATGTTTGATTTCCACCTCTGTGGTTTTTCTTCAGAAATGTGTAAATATTTAATTTAAAATAGCTGCTGAATAGATGATTTATCAGAGGAATGAGGAAGATTTCCTGTTTTTGGAGGAAATAAAGAGGAACCACATATAAAAGAATACGTTGTTGTGCCATCTGTTTGTGTTGATGCTTACAAAAAGTGTCCATTTACCTCTAAATCAGGACATGATAAAGATCCAACCTGGTATGTAAAATAAAGGGACTCCTCTACTCTAACTTGATGCTTTGTGCTGAAGCATCATCCATCTCATTGTGTGAAACGGGGACTGATGGAGCGCATCTAGAACAACAAGGTTTCCAGAGATGGAAACTGACACTTTCATTCTTTTCTTTTTGCTTTTTTCCCCCCAATCAATGTTTCCTTTTTTTGTATCAGTGTAGAGTGCCAACGCTTCAGGGCACAGTGCCAGAAGATCATACTGTCTGTCTGTGTGTGTGTGTGTGTGTGTCTCTGTCACTGAATAAATTAATTGGCTCAAAACGAGAGGAAATGTGTGTCTGCTAAACACAATCACTAAAATCCCAGCCATATTCTCCTGCTGTCAGAAATAATCAACTAAACAAATGTCCTTAGATTTTGTGTCAAGTTTATGTCCGTCCATTTCCTGATTCGCTTCATCCATGGGGAGCCAGCAGTCCCAGGGCGAGAGCTGGGGGGGGGGGGGACCCTGGACAGGTCTCCAGTCCATCAAAGGCATCAAAGGAACAACTCACATCTAGACAATTGGAGTCACCAGTTACCTACCATGCATGTTTTTGGAATGTGGGAGGAAGACCCAGAGGAAAACAATGACTTTGCTGTTGTAATTTGGTAATAACCCTTACTGATTGGTGCTACTGTGAACCCTCTTCTAACAGGGCTGATATAAAAAAGACTTTAAGGTGGAATATGCTGAATCTTTAACATCATGGGTTATTGTGGCGGTGTGTGTTCACAGACCAGTCCAAAAGGTGGCAAAATGGGGGCTACTGATGCATTATGGGAGAGTTCCAAGGACAAAGCCTCTGGTGAACAAAAATAACACAGAGGCCATGTATTCCTCAGTAGGGAAGTCCAGACCATCCTCTAGTTCAGTGGTTTCCAAAGTTGGGGTCGGGACCCCACTGTGGATCCTGAAACAAAAAAAATGGGGGTCCTGGGATGTTCTCCAGAACTAAAAGTGAATTTAAAATCTATGCCAATACCACATATTTGCCCTACAAACTGTTATAAACAGTTGAATAAACATGCTATAATAGTTGTAGATGTTTATTTTGTCATTATGTCCTTGTTTAATTAGTTCATTAGCAGTGTTTGTATATTTTGCCAGTGATGGTTGGGGTCACGAGTCTCTGCCACTGTTATTTTGTGGGTCAGTAGCCAAAAAGTTTGGGAATCACTGGTCTAGTTCATCCACCAGCTCTTTCACCAGTTCCTCCAGCACCACCACCAGCCTGGAGTCGTAACAAAACCAATCACAAAGAGGAGAGGAGACAAGAGGTTAAAAAGCCAAAAAGAATGATTTATTAACAATATGTACACTATTTACAATACAAGTGGGAGGAGGAGGGAACATAGAAGGTGCCTGAAATCAAAGAAATAGAGAACAAAACAAGCCCTAACTATCTCTATTCTTTAATTTAAATCAACAAAACAAGACCTACTTAACTAATCTACAAAAGGATAAGGTAAAACATTACATGTGGAGGCACCCTCTGCTTACCTAGTGTTTCTATAGACAAAGACTAAACTACATGAGCAGAATGTACAGGGTACCCCAACCTGACCTGTCCTCCACCTCCTCACCACATCAGCACTGGCTCAGGCATAAAGCTGAGGAGCAGGGACGTAACAATAATATACACCTTTAATAGTTCAAATATATTAGTTGTTCAAAGATTAAGATGTTCCTTTCAAATGTGATGTGGAATGGAAAATACAGTTGAAGAAAAGGAAAGTGTAACTTAATGTAGGCTCGATATTTAGCATGAAATAGTTACCTATGCATTGCAGCTACTTATTAATGGGTTATAAAGTGTTCACAGCTTAACTAAAAAAATTGTTTTTTAACTGTTTATTAATCCCAGTTTAGCAGAACAGACTGTGTTAAATATTAATAATTATAGATTAAATAATGAAGCTCATGCAATGTTTCAAATACACACTATAATCTTAGATAATAATTGACTGCAGACCTTCTTGTCTGAGTTTGAGGTCGTATTTTGTTTTAGTATAACTTACTTATTTTTAACGTTGTCTTGAGTCTTTATGTTGTGCTTTACTGTGATGAATATTCAAGTTTTTATAATAAATTCCTATAATTCTGGTGGAGATGCTCAACGCAGTAACGTCCTCACTCACCCTGTGATGTAATTAGGAGGAGGAGCTTAGCTGAGGCTGCCATTACTGTGGTGAATGAAGAAAGAGTAGAGGAAAGCGACACGGAGGGAGGGGCAGAGCAGCGGCATCACAAGGTGAGGTGGTGAAGGAACTCTGCAGGAAGTATCCCAAAGTTTATTTGCAAAGCAAAGCATTGTGAAAGTCAAAATGATTTATATAGAAAAAACCCTATTCCTTAAATTCAGCTCACCGTGAAAAGATGAATGGAAGAATCCTAGAAATGTGCATGACCTTAAACTGATTTCACACTCAT
Source organism: Callopanchax toddi (assembly GCA_006937965.1). Taxonomy (NCBI): domain Eukaryota; kingdom Metazoa; phylum Chordata; class Actinopteri; order Cyprinodontiformes; family Nothobranchiidae; genus Callopanchax; species Callopanchax toddi. Next base: position 319,612 of record SSNR01000486.1, on the reverse strand, counting down.
TAATAAGTAAGGAGCTGTTTTTAATAAGAATTTGAACTTTCTTGTTTGCTTCCAAAGGGTTTACATTCAAAGGGTTGTAATTTAACTAGATGATGATTCTTTGCTTTAGAAACTACATAATTCAGGGGGTAAAACACGTTTCCTTCAGTTTAATTTTGTTCCTAAGGATGGCTTCTAATACTGATTCAGTAAGTCTGCCACAGCAAACATGGCTAAGGAAAACTGATTTCCAGAGTTGAAACAATAAGCCTTTGCAAGAGATTCAACACAATAACACGAGTCAGTTCTGCACTAACTGAGAGGGACATACACTGGTAGAGGAGAAACAGAGAGTTTCTCTTTGGTTTCCGTGACAACAGGCGGTGGTAGTCTGTAATTGTGGCTGCATTACTACTCAGAGCACAGGGTTTCTTAGCTATTCCACAAATTATGGAAACAGAACTTTGAATTTGAAATATGAGTCTATCAAGAAAAGTCAAAATGTTCCAAGACATCAAAGTATTAGTATGTCTTCGCCAGTGGTGATAGGTTGATCTGATGATAATTCATGAATTCTTTTTCCTTTTAATTAACCTTTTATTTTAATCTGTTGTGCTTCTAAAAATCTAAAGATTGAGAGGCTCAGATATTTTGCAACGTTTTTCTGTTTGCAGTAGTAAATGTTAATCTTAACGGTGATAAGTACAAACTGTAGCACAAATTATTGTAATTCTGTGCATAGACCTGTTTAAAAATGAATCTTGAAGAGTTGCAGAGAATTTTAATTTGCTAATGAAGCTTAATAAATATAATATTTTGATAATAAATCATGAGCCACTTTATTTTACAGTGCATTCTTGTTTAATATATGTTTTTACAGACGTAAACATTTTACAGTTTGTGAAAATTTGACCTGATATCCGTTGTAAGTTGACAACATTCTGGTTTGGTTAAACAGCTTGGGTTACTTAACATCTCAACCAGCATTTGATAAATTAATATATTTTTTGATAGATGCCAATTTAAGACATTCTTTGCTATCCTATAGCTCTAAGCTGAAATACAAAATGTTTAGATGCCTATAAGATTGGTTACCAGGCACATTATCCTCACAAATGTATCAGCTGTAGATGCTGTGAG
>SSNR01000486.1:299583-318483 GCA_006937965.1 Callopanchax toddi | reverse complement strand
TACCTTACACTCTACCTTTAAAGTTAAATGGATTAAAAGAGATCTGAAGAATCCACTTCCAATGTCTCACACTGTGTATACACACATATTCAAGTCCATGGGTGGCCGAGATTTTTAGTTAAGATGCAACTACAAGATAGAAAAACTTCCTGTAAACTTATCTAATTTCCATAAACAATTCCTTTTAAGTTGGACATTGGTTTATAAACATAACTTCTCCCTGTTTTGTTTGGAACAAGAGATTTCTGCTTCAAACACAAATCACTATTTTTCAAGAAATGGGTGGAGTATAATATTTTGCTTGTAAAGCAGCAGCAATAATTTAATAAGAAGGGACAGTTGTTTAATGATGGTGAATTTCTTACAGAGTATAACGTCCCTGTACCCCCTAAAGAATTTGCTATCGTTTTTTGATGCCGTCCCAGCAGGTTTCAAATCGTTGGTGTCTTCTGGTATCAGATCTCCTGTTAATTATCCTCTGTTTGTTTCCAGAGCTATTTATTGGTAATTCAGATCCTTTCCTCAGCGTTAAAACAAAAAAATGAACATATAAGAGAAATAATTCAAAGTAACGCTGTTAGAAAACCAGCTTCTGGTTTTTTTCTGGAACAATCTGTATTCTGATATAGACTGGAAACAGGCTTGGCTGCTGCCAAGAAAATCTTTAGTATCAAATAGGGTCCGACCGGGAGGTGTCTTTAAACATTTTACACAGATGTTATCCCACTAATTTAGCACTGGCTAAATATATTCCAAATATAGACTCCCATTGTTCATTCCGTCATCTAGAAAATGAAACATTAACACACCTTTTCTGGGATTGTTCTGGTAGTAAAACTTTTTGGTATGATCTTTTTTTTTTAACAGGAAGTTAGATATCCTTATCACACTCACTGTTGAACATGTTCTTTTTGGTGTATCTAACCTGGTAAAATAAATATATGATCAATTTTCTTATTCTGTTAGCAAAGTTCCATATCCATGCCAGCAAATGTTCTAAACAAAAGCCCAATCTCACTGTCTTCAGGGCCTATTTATGTTGCTATTTGGACTCTTTAAAACTTTGCTCTACTTCAAAAGCTCTAAAGCTTAAAGCCTTATGTGAAGAATTTGACCTTTAACCCTTTATTGGACACATTCAGTTAAACTTCTGTGTATTATGTCTTTCTAACCTGTTATGTATTCCCTCTCCTCGAGCACTTATACTGTTTGTATTGTATGATGATTATTTATAAATAAAGTTTGTTTAAAAAAAAGATTCTATCTCATTAGATTTGAATCCTGTGGCTTTAAATTGCCATTCCCTTTATAATGACTTTAGGTTAATAAATGTGGTTAGAATGAAAATGTGGATTTTAAAAATGTATTTAATACGACAAGGAGGCAACACACATTACCTCTCTGTAGACCGGCGTCGTGTAGACGAATTATTATAATTATATTACAGAAAATTAGAACAAATAACCTGAGGAGTGAGTGATTTAAAAACAACTGTTGTTTATATTGAGACTATAATGTTTTTTTGTTGTTGTTTTTTTGTTTTGCATTATTGCAGGTTCTCCTGAAACATTCAGACCAGTTCTTTTCACAACATGAACTTAAATAAGGCCAGGACAACACAAATGTATGCAATCTATTTACAAATCTATTATTTGACAATGTAACAGTGGACCTGTTAAAAAACCTGGCATTTACACTGAGATAAATCTTGGGCTAATGCAGTGGTTCCCAAACTGGGGGGGGGGGGGGGGGGTGTAACTGCAGGGGGGGCGCGGGATGATTTATTCATTTATTTATTTTAAAAAAAAAAATTTTAATTTAATTAAAAAACAATTACCGGTAAAAAAATTTTGAGTGCAGGGTTATCAGGGGGATGGGTGAGACTGACCTTGCCTCTGCTTTGCTGTCCCCCCTAATCTCTCACCTCTGGGGAGATGGTCTGAAGTGTGTCCGATTCACCGCAGCGCGCTCAGAGCTGCAGAGAGCAGGTGGGTGTGACAAGGTTGCAGTGCAGCGCCGTGCGCTCAGCAGAACACCGGTTATAATATTAACATTCATTATTATGAGATCATGAGAAAAAGAGAGAGAAATGAGGGGTGCACATCATTTTTTTTATTGAGACACTCAGGGGAGAACCTGGCGCTGATGCGCAACTCCTCTTTGGGAGGTGAATGGGTTTGGATAGCTCTGTTTGCGCCTGCTGGTGCAGCTTGTGCGTGTCAACCAGTCTTCATAGCCTGAACACTTATGAGAGCTTCAGAGCCACCACAACAGGAAGTGTAGTTAAAATCAGCATCACAATCCATTTGTTCAGACAGATTTCCAACAATAGTTCATGATCTTTTATGTAAATAAGAACAAAGATCATTTATTTCTGCCTGATGCTGGCAGTTAGACCTTTTATCAATATAGACATTAAGCAAAGATTTACTTTGTTATCTTTATTTTATATAATTGGAAAAATATGCGTGTGTACCTGGGGGCCCACCAGTAAGACTTGTACCTAGGGCCCAGAATTTGGTGCTACTCCCCTGCCTGGAGATAATCCCTTCAGTGTGTCCCGGGTCGACCTGGTAGCATCCTGTCTGAAACATCTCCCCAGGGAGGCATCCTGACCAGATGAACCACCTCAGCTGACTCTTCTTCTACTCCGAGGCCCTATCTGAGCTCTTCACCCTGTCTCTGGCTGAGCCTGGTCACCCTGCAGAGGAAACTCATTTCTGTCTCCATGATGTGGCTTTGGGTCACCTAAAGCTCATGACCATAGGTGAGGACTGGAATGTAGATTGACCAGTAACCCTAGAGACTGGACCACTTGCTGTAATTGATGAACCATGAATTCTGCTTTTACCTTAAACTGTTCATGTTAAACTCTCCAACATGGCTGATTTGAAACAATTCTGAGGGTCAGAGGTCAACTGCATTAGAACTTTTGACATTTGTACACATGAACCTACATCAGCTGAGTGGTTCTGTGGAGCATCACTGGTTTCAACATGAAGAGCAGGTGAAAGCTCATGTCCAGTGTCCCCTAGTGGAAAGTTTTGGCCAAACAGACTGAAACTAAAAGTCAAGTTTAAAATGGTCAGTCCCTCAGGGTTGTTTGTCTTTTAAATAAATGTTAAATCCTCCAGACAACAAGTTAAAGTTACTCAGAACCAAAAGGCCGACATGCTGGAGGTTCACATCAGCTGGAGGCGTGTTGGTGCTGAAGGAGGTGCAGGAGTTTGTCTCCCTGTGAAGAAATGTGTCTGGATGCAAATGAAACCTGCTTTTGTATTTCCTAATCTTGTGTGGAATTTAGCATTTGTAATGCATCGTGACAACATGCACCCCCCACTGTGTGTGTGTGTGTGTGTGTGTGTGTGTGTGTGTGTGTGTGTGTGTGTGTGTGTGTGTGTGTGTGTGTGTGTGTGTGTGTGTGTTCAGACTCCTGCCTGATCCTGTCTATGACCACAAGTGTGTTCAGAATAACAATGAGCATCTCAGGCTGCACTGACTGTGTGTGTGTGTGTGTGTGTGTGTGTGTGTGTGTGTGTGTGTGTGTGTGTGTGTGTGTGTGTGTGTGTGTGTGTGTGTGTGTGTGTGTGTGTGTGTGTGTGTGTGTGTGTGTGTGTGTGTCTTTGCCGAGGGCTAGTGTTGCCCTGTTTAAGAATAGACTTTAATCCCACCTCACCTCTCTGCAGGCGAACACAAAGATCAGGCAACGTTGGCCTCAAACTCATTAATTTACCAATTCTACCATTTTACATTAAATGTCACTTTTTGTGTACAACGATTTTATTCATAAACAACAAATTGTGAAAATGGATAAAAGTTGCTTTGAATAACAGCATCTGCTAAATGCATAAACATTATTGTGTTTGTGAATGTTTTCTTGCATGATAATAAATAATTTACAGTTTTAGTTTCTTTTTATGCAACCAATAGTCAGCAAAGAGAGTGAAGGTTAAGCGCAGTTTAAAAATTGTTTGTTTATTAATAGATTTTTTGCGGCTGATGACGAATCTCAGGTAAAGTTCATAGAGTTGGACTGAGTCATGTTGTTTGACTTTTTCAGGGTGAAAACCTTCAATCAGCTGCACTGATTTGTCATTTGATTGTTGTGTTTATTGTATTATTTAATTCCAGCTAAAGCTCTGCTATAGTGCTGCATAAGCCCTGGAAAATAAATGTTTTGACTGATATTTTCCACATTTTATGTTTAGAATTATTGCTCATTAGATGTTGTGTGTGTTTGTTTTGTTTTGTTTGTTTGTTTGATTATTCATTAAGTTGTCATTATTCTGGTTCTGACAACTCGTATTTAGTGGTTAAAGCTGTTTTTTCTGTTCCTGTCAGAAATTGATCAAAGTGCAGATCTGAAGTCCAAAGCCAGGTGAAAGTAAAGTAAAACAGAAGAGTTGCTCATGAGTAAGACCATGTTTTATACTTTTTTTCTAATTATAACATCTTATATGGTTTTATTTAGTTCTATTTATTTTGTAGGAGGTTAAACTGAAGGTGAAATTTGTCTGGTTCTTGTTTTGGGATAAGAGGAAACTTGTGTCACTGAAAGTTGGACCAACTGTAATTCTACACTTATGAATAAGTCATGGGGACGGAAACTCTACACACACACATACACACATACATTAACACAACAAAACACACACATCATTAACACAACAAAACACGTACACTGCCTCCTTCCTTTTTTCTGTCTCAGAGTTAACAACCAAAGCAGTTTGGTTTTATTGGGGGAGTCTGGCGGACAGGATAGGGAGGAAGAGAGATGAGGTGAGAAGAACTAAGGAATACAAAGGTGTCAGTAGTGCTAAAAACAAAGAAATACTTCAAAAATACTAAAAGAGAATCTTTTGAAGTGGGGCTCTGAGAGGTTATAAACAATCATCCTACCTGTTGAGTCTTTGAAGGACCTCAGTTTAGAAAAATAGTTTCATTCTTACAACTAATAGGCTAATAACAAGTTGGAGAATGGATTAATAAAAAAAGTAGAAACGATTCAAGCATAGACACCAATGGTGCAGATTTGCTGTCGTCATTGGTGGGGACCAGGATGGGACTGGGGGGTGGGGCGTGGGTCAGAGCATGCGCTGAAGCAGGAAGTGCAGGTTAAAGCAATCCATCCTGTAATGCTGGTCCCAGACCGGCCCAAATTTAACATAACCGGGAAAATGCCCGATGGCCAGTCCAGGCCGGTCCACCCAGACCCAGAGTGGGTGCTGTCAGCGTAAGAGGCTCAGCACGGGGCGAGCTCAGAGGGGGGAGGGGGCTCACGCCACTCTACGTGCACCTCCTTACTCTGGACACAGGTCTGTGCACAGCAGCACAGCACCTCGGTCCGCTGGGCTGCACGTGTTATTGGTGGGGATGCAGCGCTGTTTCTGCACCCTTATGGGGACAAGTCAGTGATTGCTAAATATTGGTGGGGAAACGTCACCTCCATCCATGCCAATATGCCCATGATAGACAGTTAAAGGATCCAAGCAGCAGATGGGGCTGAGTGACTTTTCATTAACCTGTAAAGGGTCTTGTTAGCACATACTGGCTCAAGGAAAATGCTTAAATTATGAAAATGTTACATAGTGTGCCTTTAATTTCACTCTAGATTTGTTATTTACATAGAATTTGGTGGTTATAGCATCAGCAGCTCATTATAGCACTCTTAGCAGGATTGTTGGAATATATCTGCTGTAATCATATGTAATCTGAAACTGCCTGAGAAGGAAAGGCTTATAAACAGGTGTACATAACCAGTTCGCTAGTGCGCAGGCGCACCAGATATCATGCATGCGTACCCGATGCCTCTCCCTGAACGTGCCTTTGCAGACCAGCAGCTTTCCACGGTCCTGATTGCACAACCTGCAATCACAAGCTAAATATCTTCTCATCTGGGGAGTGCAGCACAGCGCTCATACAGCCACGAGAGCTTGTGGAGACACAGCCCTCCACCCCCACTCCTTACCTGCACCCCTGTTTATAAATGAGAAATTCACATAAATCACTGAGAAAATGTTGAGACTCCAGTTGTTTTAATAACATTAACATTAAGTGTTCATTTCTATTGGTGCTTCAGTCTGCAGCTCTGCTCTTGTGCATCACTGCTAAGTAGCAGGAGGGACAAGAAAAGGCTAATTCTGCACACAACATTAAAACTGCAAACTTTCAATCAACCTGTTTTACTGTAAAGCATTTTAAAAGAGTAAATCAAAAATGTCATGTTTCCTTGTTTGCTTTTTTCAGTTGTATAACTGCCTGTAGAAACCAACCTTTTTTTGTTTTTGCTGCCTAAATAGACACAAGTTACAAATATAGGAAGTGAAGGGTAAGCTCTGAATGGCACAAAACCCCACAAGACAATTTCTGTTATCCCAAGTTAAACTCTGTAATGTGAGTCTAAGAACGGCAACCATAAACCAGCCTTTAAACTCTATTTCTCCAAACTGAGGATGTTCATATAATGTTGAGAACATGTTGCTCAAAAAATATTACAAAATTGTTTCAATTCAGACACATTGGAGGATTTTCCAACATAAACGTCCTGTTTAAGGTCAAAGGTCAGACATCCTCCTTCAGGATTTCCTGGTAGTCAGCAGAATTCATGGTTCCGTCCAGGTCCTGAAGACCAGACCATCACACTACCACCACCATGTCTGACTGTTGGTGATGAGGTGCTGATGAAATACAGAGTTAGTTGGACTCCAGATGGAACGGGACACACACCTTCGGCTGGAACGGAACACACACCTTCAGATGGAACGGGACACACACCTTCAGATGGAACGGGACACACACCTTCAGATGGAACGGAACACACACCTTCCAGAAAGTTCAGCTTTTGTCTCATCAGCTGATAGAATATTTTCCCAGAAGTCTCTGGGAGAACCAAGATTTTTTAGCTAATGTGAAACAGGTCTTTGTGCTGTTTTTGGTCAGTAGAGGTTTTGACCTTTGAACTCCCTCATGGAGGACATTTTTGTCCCGTCTCTTTCTTGTTGCTGAATCATGACCTCTGACCTTAACTTTAACCAGGCGAGGCCTGCAGAGCTTCAGATGATGTTCTGGGTTCTTTTGCTCTTTAATTCCTTTGGATCAGGACCTGATGTGTTGCTTTTTGAGATCTTTTAGCCTCCTTCATGTTGTCAGACAGGTTCTTTTGAAGTGATTGAATAATTCTCCAGGTAATCAGGTGTGGTGGTTAGTGGAACTGAACTCAGCTTTATAATAATGTGATTAATCATGATTCAAAAAAGAAGGAAACTACTTTTTCAGATAGGTTGGTCACAGGTCAAGATCAAAGAGAAGAAATCAATAAGTGTTAAGAACGAGGATAAAAGTAATGAGCACATTAAGAAGTTACCTCTTTGTTTATGATCTCAAGCATTTAAGTGACAAAAATATGAAAAGAGAAGAAACCTGTGAGAAGACAAATGGAGGAGAATTAAATGAGAATGGACACTTATTAAGAGAGAAAACTAATCATGATAAAACACAGGTCTACTGCCTGGTGTGTGTGTGTGTGTGTGTGTGTGTGTGTGTGTGTGTGTGTGTGTGTGTGTGTGTGTGTGTGTGTGTGTGTGTGTGTGTGTGTGTGTGTGTGTGTGTGTGTGTGTGTGTGTGTGTGTGTGTGTGTGTGTGTGTGTGTGTGTGTGTGTGTGTGTGTGTGTGTGTTTCTGTGAGTGTGCCGTTGTGGTCCATCCTGTAGAAATATGATGCATTACATCTGGAACCTGCTCTGGCGTTGCCATGGTAACGCCCGTCACGCTGACAGGCTCCTGTACCTCGCTCAAACACACACACATACAAACACACACACACACACACAGGCACAGTGGTAATGAGAGACTGAGAGACTGGCAGCATGCCAGGGCAGTTTAAACACACACACACACACACACACACACACACACACACACACACACTCCTCCCCCCCATGTACTGGAATATTCTGAGATCAGGCTGCTGTCTTCATCTCTTTCTGTCTGTAGAAGGAAGTTTATTCTTACGATGTTTTTTTCTTCTTTTGACAGCTTTTCGTCCTCCTCATGACTTTAAAGTGAAGAATCACTTTAACATGGAGAATCTGAAGGTTAATTTTAGTTTTATGAGCAATGTGCACAAGACCACTCTGTAGTTTATGTTTATTCATTTAGCTGATGCTGTTAGCGACTTACACACCATCTTATCTTTAGTAAGTGGAGGGGTGCTGTCTTATTTCTCATATAATAAAAATTAAAAGCAAAAAATGTGCAAAAAAAAGACAAATACATGTACTTTGTATTGAACAAAACTATTTCCTTTGAACATTTTTAAGATTTTAATTTTTCTGCATTTTTTTTGGCCTCTTATCATTAAAAATCTCGTTATAGACTTTCTAAACTGATAATTTAAAGGTACAGTTCAGAGAGAGGAAGGAAGGAAGGAAGGAAGGAAGATGGATGGATGGATGGATGGATGGATGGATGGATGGATGGATGGATGGATGGATGGATGGATGGATGGATGGATGGATGGATGGATGGATGATGGTGGTCTGTTTCTTTAAACTGAGGTCATTCAAAGAATAATTGTCCATAAAGACACAAAACCAAACAAGAAGCTAAAAATAGGGATTGCATTAAAACATCACAACTAAATATTACAACGTCCCCACTAAAAGGGCCTCACACAGACACAAACTGTCTGAAAATGATGTAATTCACCTGAAGACTCCAGCAGAAATGCAATCTGACACTTTGTGCACAAGCAACGTGCACGCAAACACACTCTGCAGCTGCTGCAGCTTACAAGCGTGCACGTCTGTACTCTGGACAAGCCTATTACCTCCCACCCCACACCCCCTTCCACATAATCTTCCTGCCTGACTTTCTCTCTCTGTCTTCACTAACTCCATGTTCCTGCACTTTCCCCCGTTTTTATTCCACGTGCACCCCGCATTTCTTTGTCCCATTCTTCCTGTGCAACACAAAGAGCTTCTCACTTTAACAAGTTCTGCTCTTCTTTAAAACATCTGATTGAAAAAAAATCTAAAACAAGCAAAATATGACCCACTTTTTAAATATTGCATCCAAAATAGATTTTTAAAGGACAAATAAACACGTTTAATGTTTGCATGAGTGTGTTTTCATTCAATCTCAGGGTTGACACGTTTAGTTTTTATCAGTGCTGCAGCAGTAAATGTGGATTTGCGTGCATGACTGAGTGTGATTGTTTGTCCAAGTAATCAGGTTTATTTCCTCCGGTTGAACTTGTATTGAGAGTTTATGTCTCTATGTGTGTGTAAATGATTAAACCTTGACTTGCTGTGTATCCACTGCTCTGTCTGTCAAGGTGAATGCATCACTCTGATCCAAGTCAGTCTGTTTAACTCATTAAGCTAAAAGTCTGGTTGTTGCGTTTTACTTTGTGCAATCGTGCTACTAAAAAAATGCACTATAATGCCTCTGCTATATTATAATAAATTATGTGTTTTGTTTAGTTTTTGTTCATTTAAATAGAAAAATCCCAGTTAAAACCATTACAAACCCCAGGTTGAGGTCCTGGTACAGTAGGACGTCTAAATGTTTATTTGCAGTTTGTTTAAAGAAAGAAATTATACCGACTGATCGGCCGACAATCTCTGAGGTTTGTTTGTTTTCATGTGTCAAAGTGCCCCAAATCATCTGTTATCATGTCAGCACATCCTGCCGTGTCCTTGTTTTCCTCATGGCTACGGCTTTTCAGATAAGTTGGAAAGTTTGGTTGATAAATGTGAAATAAAAAGCTACGCTTTTATTTGTATTTTATTTAAAGCGTTATTTGACAAACATAAAAGAAAATCATATTCTGTGTATCTCAGAGCCACTTCTAGCATCTCTCCTGCTAAGAATCAGAGTACTGGGCTCTTAACAAAAAGATGAAGAGTTTTAGAAAACAGCTCTCGGCTACATGGACACGGATGGACATACATTTAAAAAAACAATATTGTTTGTTATAAAAGAATCAAAAATGCAGATGCAGCAAAACTTTGTAAAATATTTATCATCCTGCAGCCGATCACCTTCTCAGCAGAACGCACAACACGTTGTAGTCTGTGCTCTTCAGTGTTCCCAGATGTACGATAATTATTGTATTTGTAGGATAATTTAGCACTCTGTACGATCAATAATTCCATAAATACGATAATTTGAGCCATTTGTGGTATGGAATTTGTGTAAGAGATGCTTGTTTTAATCATTGTGTTAGATTATTTAAAGCTAAAACTACTTTAAAGATTATAGTTTTGCACAGTGTTTGATACACTGATATTAAAACTGTGGGTCATCAGGCATGTCAGGCTGTAACTTAGATAATTTTTCTTAAAATATGATCATTTTAAGATCCTGGTACGATACTTTAACTTTTCCAACCTGGCAACACTGGTGCTCTTCTTCAATAGGACTTCAGATGGCTCAACATCTTCTTTGAGATGTGCAGATTGTTTTAATTTTTCACAGACATAGCTTGACACAGGATATGCTGAATATTACTAAATTTAATCTATTTTTAGAGTTGTGCGAGGAAGTTGTGATTATAATGTGTTCATTGAAAATACATTTCCAAAATTTAAATGTAAAAATCCGAGGTTTAAGTCAAAAACGTGGTCATGTGACTGATGTTAAGTAAGAAGTTAAAAACTGACTTTTGAGGTAGGCATAGAGCTGAAACAGTCATAGAACCAGCTCAAGCAGCAGGACACAAGTTCATGGATGAAAATGTCTCCACTCAAAATCCTGAGGTGTAAATGGCTTTTGTGCCACTTATAAGCAAACTTTCTATTTTTTCTAGGAATCTGACTTGAGTCTTTCACAAGGTGTCACAAACTTTATGGTGTTTCTACAAGATGTTGGAGGTTGACACATTCATTTATAAAATACTTGATCTAATCTTGTCTTTGAAAGTCAGTCAAATAAAATCTTTACTTGGCAGCAAACGAACTCTGCCTTGCTCTTCCTCATAATCACACAGATAAGAAGGGTAATATGCAAACAAGGTTGGGGGATGTTTTTACCGCTGGTGGGTCAATGGTCGATGCTTTGCATTCATGCACACACACACACACACACACACACACACACACACACACACACACACACACACACACACACACACACACATTTCTGCTTGCTCCTGTAACAGCCTTTGTTTCTGGTGAAACGTTTGCAGATTCCACTCTGTAGTTGTTTCTCTGTTGTTTGGGTATCTCACTTCTCTGGTTGTTTCAATAAAAATAGCAGAAAATCATTCAGCCAAATAAAACAGCCAAAATAACAACAACAAATGCAATTTGGCCAATTTTAATTGTGTTCGTCTTGTCATAGGAAGTGGTTGGCTTTACGTTTCCTGCGTCTCCCCTCAACAGAAATACACACAGGCGTACACACTGCCTGAGCTGAGGTGGTATGGCAGGCCGGTGTAATATGTAATCAAACCACAAATGTTATGTTCAAAGATTAATAGTAAAATACCTGCTGGAGGAAAGTTAATATGCTCTTTATTTTTGCAGAAAAACTAAGTTTATGATGCCAAAAAGCCTTGAAAATCATAAGCAATTGCTATAGGGCTGCAGTAGCTCCATCCATCCCATCTAAAGCCAGCAAATACATTTTCTTGTAAAGAAGACACATTTTCAAATATTTGCTGTTGTTACTAGTCATAATTTTTAGGTTTACTTGGTTTAAATTTTAATAGATGAATGAAGACAAATAAATCCTAAAACTGTCAATGTTTTTTTTAAATCTTTTTTTAGGTTAAAACATTAACACAATACATTTTTAGTATCTACGCAATATATATAAATATATATATATTTATATATATATATATATATATATATATATATATATATATTTTTTTTTTTTTTTTTTTTTAATATTTGTCTGTTAAATCACTGATAGCTTTCCATAACAATCTCTTAAGATTTTTAAAAATAATTTTAGTATGGGGGTATAAAGGATAAAATTAACCTAAACCTTATACATATGATTGAGAGAGATGACATAATTTGTTTCAGGATAAATAACATTTACAATATGATGATGATTCTGGATAGCTGAGAAATTGACAGGGAATTATTGATGATGACCGATGAAGATAGACTCCAGCTTCCCGTGACCTTTATTGGATGAAATAGTTCAGAAAATGGATGAATGGATGCCCTGTGTTTCGAAGATCCCGTCCAAGATTTAAATGATAAATTGGCTTTCCATAATAATCACTGGAGGAGGGGAAAGCAAAGCACAAACGAAAGAAGGTTATCCAGCAGCGAGTGAAGAAAATGGCGATCACGCAGGATGTATGCCTCCCCTCGTAGATGCTGCAAACGCGTTGAATTTCTTTAGCCTTACAATCGGCTTTCCTTTCCACTCTGTTGCACTTTATACTTCAATGAGGTGAGGTTGCGTTTTGTGTTTTTCTGTTGTTTTTGCGTCGAAATAATGCACACAAGGACTGTGAGGCAGCAAGGAGATTGGGGGTCGCTGTTGTTTAGTTAGCCGTGGCGACTGTGTGAGCTACAGAGTAAAGACTTGACAAGGTGGCTCAGCTGCACGACAGATTAACAAACCATCAGAAAACACGCTTTTGTGTTTGCCTACTAAAGGCAGATTATTTAAAGTATCTGGCTGAGAATATTTACATTTGGGAACAGTTTCTGCTAACAAACTAGTACCACTTATCTGCCTGCAGCTGTGCTTATATTACTCTCAAAATAAGTTATTCGGTTTTTTTTTAATTTATAAGTGATTATAGAATTTGTTTATTGGTAAATCAACGTATTTTTTATTAGAATAAATATAATAAAATAAGTGTTTTTGATATTAAACCGGGTTAGCTAGGTAGCCGCTTCGTAGCAGTAGCTTTTAGCATTAGCAGTATGCTAATTTGACGACGCAGATTGCTCGGTGGCCACAGCAGACTGTTGTCTGGCATATTTTGTGAGTTGCGCTAAAAGCACTTTCGTGTAAATGTCGATAACTACTTAAAATAGATTTCTTGGCCATTTCAAACTCATTTTATTGGGAATTGTTAACCTGCAAACTGTATTTTATTTGAGCTATTATCGCCCCCTGTCGGTATTTAAAGTCGTAGCAAATGAACAGTGAAACCCTAGACTCGTCCCTGGGCTTTAACACCCACCATATTCTCAATATCTTCTCAACACTGTTAACGCTATGCAGCCACGTAAGAATGAAGTTGCCTCGGAAGAAATGATAGCGTGTGAATGCCTAGTTTTATTGTTTTCATATTTTTATTTCACATAACAAACCTCAAGCTCGAGAGAAGCCATGTTGGTTAAGCTCTAAAGTCTGGCAACAGCTGAGATAATGGCCGATCGGGACCCGATCTGTAACTTTGACCTACACAAACACACTAAAGTCTATCTGTCATTTTGACACACACACACACACACACAGTCTTCCTTCACCTTGTTGTACTGCATTAAAAGATTCAGGTTATGCATTGCACTATTATGTAGTTTAACTTGCATTTCCACACAGACTACTCAAAATAGATCTCATGCTGAAATTGGCTGAGGTTTAGGAATTTACATTGATGTTCAGGCTGAGGTACAGGTTCTAGGTTTTGACTCATATTTGTGTTACCTCTTTTCATGTCGTGTTTACTTACAGTAAACAAGTATATGTTGCAGGCAGATGTGTAAATGTTATGATTCATGCCTAAGGTTTGGTTTATGACAGTGATGTTTTGGATTTCAGTGAGATTAATTTTGATCATTTTCCTCTTTCAGAGATTTGGAATTGAAAGCTGTTGCCACCAAAGAAACTGAAGCATCATAACAGGTCAGTGTGCTTCCTTAAACACACACACACATTATCAACACACAAATACAGCAAACTGAAACCAACGCACATTATTGTGACTAACTGCACACTATTGTGACTAACACAACCTTATTTTTACATAATAATATCAACGTATTGGTTTAAATTGAATGTTTCATTGTTCAGACATAATTCATTTCATTCCCAAATGTGCTAATTTTTCTTTAAATGTTATCCTACTTCCAAAGAGTGAAGAGGTCTGTAGTTTCTTCGTAGGAACACCTCAACTGTGAGAGACAGAATCTAAAGAAAATCCAGAAAATGTTTTTGTTTATTTAAAAGCTACCAGTCACCAGATCTCACAGCTCTGACCAGCAACTGGACTTAAGGATGTTTGAGAGTCGTCAGCTGTTTTTCTTTTTAACAGGGTTCCTGCGGAGGACTAAAAAAATGTCTAACATTTCAAACGTTAAATTTTAGGCCTAAAAACGTCTAAAAAACGCCCAGATTGTAGTCCAATGTCTAAAATTTTATTCCCGACAATTGTTGGTCAAATACGCTAAGTAAAACTCCGTATTCTGAAGTTTTTTTAACTTTCTCTGATATCCGGAAGCCAGTTGCGGTACTGCGGATCACACGAAGAAGAAAACCGGAAATGTATGGAAATGCTCAGCTCGCCAGACGGCCAGTGTAGCTAGCGTGTTGTTCGCGGATAAAATAATCCTTGTTGGATATATCGACTGCTTGTCGTTAAAAGATGGGAAAGTGTGTTTTCAACGCGACATGGCTCGACAATGGCGCCGCTAACATTGTGTGTGTGTGTGCGTGCGTGCCGAGTGAGCGCTCGTTCGCGTCGCGTTTAACGGAGGTTTCCCCGTAGAGCTGCGGGAGAGAACCGTTCAGTGATCTAACAGCAATGACTCGACTTGGCGTTTATCCTGTCAATCATCTCATTTTGAACGCGTGTATACTACTGCCACTACGACGTTTGAACGCACCATCAGTAAAACCTACAGCAGCCAGTTGATGCGCAGCCGCAGTTAGAAAACCTGCTCAGGTGAGATGAGCAACATGAGTGAATCTGAATGATTTCTGCTCTGTTAGCCACTAGAAGAGTGTTGGCTCAAACACATCAGTCTGTTAGTCAGTATTAGAGACACTATGTTGAAGTTATCTACACAATACAGGGTTAATTCTTGGATATGTTTATTAAATAGAGTAGGTTTAACAAGTGTTTCTGTAAAACTAGACAGAAAGCAAACAGGTTTGTTTATTTATTGCAGGATGTGTTATCGTCATCACAATATTAAGCACTATTGTTGCATATCACAGGTTTTTCTAATATTGTGCAGCCCTAACTTAGAGCGTAAAAAATAACATTTAAATAGTTTTGTGTGCTTAGGATGGAGGTGGGCTGAGGGAAAGAAAGTCCTCGGCTTTTTTCTAATGAAAATATTTAGTAATATAATTTATTTGAGTATCATCACCCAGATTGATTAACATTGATATTTGTCAATCTGAGCCTTTGACACGCTTCTAGAAAAGTTGTAGTTTAGTACATTTATGTAGTTAAATGAATAAAGCGTGTCCATATGGTTATTATTTAATGATGTATGTCACTTATAACTTTTTTATTTCATTTTTCTTTATTTTATTATCGGGATTATTTATTATCCTATTTATGCGTCTTGTTGGTATAAAATTTCATACATAACAGTCTCAAATGGTCTAAAAAAGGTCTAAAATTTAACGTACTGAAACCTGCAAGAACCCTGTTTAAGGTAATAAAATCTGGACATGTACATAGAGGTGTGAGAGAGAATTTCCCAAAATTCTTCTGTTTGATCTCCCTGAGAACAACAGCTTGTCCTTTTCCTAATCCTAAACCTTTTGTCATTCTTGTGGAAATATTCTACCACTGAATCACTCTGAAGGCAGGTGAGTCCTTAATGCTGGAAGTGCAGAACAAGTCCAGATTCTAAAAAATAAAACATATAAAAATTGGTAAAACTGACATAATTTCATCACAGCAAAGCTTGTTCTTAAAGACTATTTACATTTTTTAAAATCAGTACAAGTCTAGATATTTAGATCTGAACAGTCTGATGTTGCTTTGTTTTGTGTTTTTCTCCCTCCTCTCTAGATGTCCATGGATGATGGTGATCAAGATGTTAAACACATGGTGTATTGAGAGCATTGTAACAGAGCAGAAAACGATGACTGATATTGTCTTTACAATATTCAAAAATTGAATTGCATGTGTTCTTTTTAATATTCTGCAGCTTGAGTTCAGGTTTAGTTTTTCCTGGGACCATTACAGTACTTTTCCACAAGCTTTCAATGCTGTGAATTGTTTATTTTGTCATTTCATTTTAAATCAGTTGTAGGATAAACTAGTAGTATACGATAAAGTAGGAGCAACGGTCTAACAATCTTTCTAGCTGTTTCTCTTCTCATGAGACAAGATTTGTCTCTGCCCTACCAGAGAGGTGTGTGTGTGTGTGTGTATTGGGGGGGATGGGATCGGCAGCTCCTGCTTATGCTAGCACATGCAGTTCCGTTTGAATTGAATTGGGGGGGTCTGGGTTTGTTGAGAGTGCATTGTGCTGAGTAGGCTTTGCTGTTTTAAAATCACTAAATGAGAAGCTAGAATCCTGATGTTTTGTATGTGGAGAGGTGTTTGTGCAGCTCATTGTGCTCATACAGTTGGTCGACATGCAGGCGCACAATAGAGACTTCATCATCTCTTTCAAAACAGCACGTTTAGCTTTTCAGGGCCTAAATTTCTTCACAAATCTTCTGTGCTCAGTTTCATTAGATTAAGTGATTACTGTTAAAATGCTATCTTAAGTTTTATCATTTAAATTGTTTATACAGCCTGTGCACAGTGACGGTAGTAATTCGTATTTTAGTGATATTTCTGTTATGCTGGTTTGTTTGGTTGCCAGGCTGGTTTACGTTTCATGGTTTTCCAGCACTGGGGCATATTTTCCAGTTGAATGAAAATGCAACGGACTGTGCATGAGGTGAAGTTATAATGGTGCCTTTGGATGTTAAACCAAAATAGATGTACGTTTTCTGAACAAGCATTGATGTGGTGTTGCTTAAGATAATTTCTACAGTTTTGAACACTCACTGAAGATTTTTTGAGCTAAAGGTATGTGTGTGTGTGTGACTGACTAACAGGCAGTATCTGAAATGTTTTTATTGCGTTCCTCAGGGCAAAACATTGAATGTTAGGCATTCTTCCTCTGAAGACTCTGAGCAAAGCTTGACTTTGTGTCACTTCTAGAAACAATCATGATTCCTATTCATTACCTGTGATCATGTTGCTTTTATGGCCTTTAATCACAGAGAAAAACGATCTATAATTAGTTCTAGTAAGAGTTATTTCTTCGATGTTGTAGAATTACTTTCTTCTTTCATTTTTGGCTCAGTTTTCATGAGAGCTCTTGAAGCAACAGCAGATAAACAACTCCAAGTTGAGGTTGTGGTTTTTTTTTTTTTTTTAGAGTTTAATACTACATGCCATAAATTACTGCGATAGTGCAGCTTTGCTACATTATTGTTGCTTTGGTTGGTGATTGGGTTAACCTTTGAGCTATGAAGCCACACCTGCAGATGGTGATGATCTAAATGACCGAGGTACAGAATTAAAGAATTTGATGCAGTTGAGCTGTGCAAGCTCAGGCAGGATGTGAGCCACACACAGAGCCATTTTTACGTAAACAACTTGTCTTGCTGTGCGACTTTGAGATAAAGACTTAGGAATTTGAAATATGGTGTAAATGTTTTATTTAGCTTTGAGGAACAGACCGGCATTTTCCAAAAATTTGACCAGGTTTGGTGTCTGCTGTACTTTTTAATGTCTTAAAGTTACTTACAGACATATCTGATCATAACTTTTTTAAAATGTTATTTTCAGAAAATGTATTTATAAAAAGCTAATGCCAATTTTCAACCTGTGCAAAAACTTTAAATTATTTTGTCATTTCAAAATTTATAAAACATATTTGCCATTTCATTTTTTTAAATTTCAGCTTGGAAAATTTAAAAACAAACATTTTTAGTCTACACCTTTCTTGTCGCTTTCCCTAAATATGACACCATTAGGTTTCTCTCTTTAGACATGAATATCATATTGCCTTTCTTTGGTTACCTTGACCTGAAATGAACTGGCCTCATTTTGACTGCACCAAACCCATATAGTGCAGCTAAGCTGTAAATGTCACATGTTTCTATGTGAAGCCATAAAGTTGTATTGCTAGGCTGTTTTTGTTTGGAAATATTTGTCATCCCTCAAAACAAAACTTTCCTGCAATGTGACCTCATATTAAGAATCTGTCAGAATATTTCGTGCAGATTGATGCAAATAATTTGCAAATTAGCCACAAGACTGTTTTTGTTTTTGGGGGCAAACCTCTGCATGTGTGTTAATGCAAGCTTATGTTCACTTATGCTTGGGAGTATGTACTTTGAGAGTGCTCAGTACATAAATTAGGGAAACGGGAAAAGAAGAGAGAAAGTTGAAAGGAAATGCCTAAGACATGAGTACAAGCTACGACTTGAAACTGAGCTACATCAGCTACAGGGTTTGGACACTGGATTGTGCAGTAGGGCATTTAAAATTTTTTAACTATTATTAAAAAGGTGTTGTATTTTAAAATAAAACCCTATTTATCTGGTGAGATGTTTTTGTAACATTTTATTCACTGTTTAATGGTGAAATAAAATACTATTTTAAAACTGTATTTCCACAAACCATTGTAAATGAAACGGATTGTGACACATTTAAAATTTAATGAAGTAATGTTTGTGTTGTTTCACTGTATGTGTGTGTCTGGGTAAAGTGAAGATTAATGCTGTGCAGTAATCTCATTATTGGATTGGACTGCAGCTTTCTCCTGCAGGCTACATGGCACACCCTCTAGAACCAGAGCAGCTAAACTTTATCACTTAGAGGAGGGGAGGCAACAACCTTAAACAGCACTAATTAGGGAACACTGTCTGAGGCAATGAAGCTGAGTAAGATTATGTTTGATGTACTAACGTGTATGTAGACTCTGTACATGTCAGGTGACTAACCAGTAAAAAT
>SSNR01000486.1:283117-299573 GCA_006937965.1 Callopanchax toddi | reverse complement strand
TGGTTTTTTTTTTTTTTTTAGAGTTTAATACTACATGCCATAAACTACATGCCATAAATTACTGCGATAGTGCAGCTTTGCTACATTATTGTTGCTTTGGTTGGTGATTGGGTTAACCTTTGAGCTATGAAGCCACACCTGCAGATGGTGATGATCTAAATGACCGAGGTACAGAATTAAAGAATTTGATGCAGTTGAGCTGTGCAAGCTCAGGCAGGATGTGAGCCACACACAGAGCCATTTTTACGTAAACAACTTGTCTTGCTGTGCGACTTTGAGATAAAGACTTAGGAATTTGAAATATGGTGTAAATGTTTTATTTAGCTTTGAGGAACAGACCGGCATTTTCCAAAAATTTGACCAGGTTTGGTGTCTGCTGTACTTTTTAATGTCTTAAAGTTACTTACAGACATATCTGATCATAACTTTTTTAAAATGTTATTTTCAGAAAATGTATTTATAAAAAGCTAATGCCAATTTTCAACCTGTGCAAAAACTTTAAATTATTTTGTCATTTCAAAATTTATAAAACATATTTGCCATTTCATTTTTTTAAATTTCAGCTTGGAAAATTTAAAAACAAACATTTTTAGTCTACACCTTTCTTGTCGCTTTCCCTAAATATGACACCATTAGGTTTCTCTCTTTAGACATGAATATCATATTGCCTTTCTTTGGTTACCTTGACCTGAAATGAACTGGCCTCATTTTGACTGCACCAAACCCATATAGTGCAGCTAAGCTGTAAATGTCACATGTTTCTATGTGAAGCCATAAAGTTGTATTGCTAGGCTGTTTTTGTTTGGAAATATTTGTCATCCCTCAAAACAAAACTTTCCTGCAATGTGACCTCATATTAAGAATCTGTCAGAATATTTCGTGCAGATTGATGCAAATAATTTGCAAATTAGCCACAAGACTGTTTTTGTTTTTGGGGGCAAACCTCTGCATGTGTGTTAATGCAAGCTTATGTTCACTTATGCTTGGGAGTATGTACTTTGAGAGTGCTCAGTACATAAATTAGGGAAACGGGAAAAGAAGAGAGAAAGTTGAAAGGAAATGCCTAAGACATGAGTACAAGCTACGACTTGAAACTGAGCTACATCAGCTACAGGGTTTGGACACTGGATTGTGCAGTAGGGCATTTAAAATTTTTTAACTATTATTAAAAAGGTGTTGTATTTTAAAATAAAACCCTATTTATCTGGTGAGATGTTTTTGTAACATTTTATTCACTGTTTAATGGTGAAATAAAATACTATTTTAAAACTGTATTTCCACAAACCATTGTAAATGAAACGGATTGTGACACATTTAAAATTTAATGAAGTAATGTTTGTGTTGTTTCACTGTATGTGTGTGTCTGGGTAAAGTGAAGATTAATGCTGTGCAGTAATCTCATTATTGGATTGGACTGCAGCTTTCTCCTGCAGGCTACATGGCACACCCTCTAGAACCAGAGCAGCTAAACTTTATCACTTAGAGGAGGGGAGGCAACAACCTTAAACAGCACTAATTAGGGAACACTGTCTGAGGCAATGAAGCTGAGTAAGATTATGTTTGATGTACTAACGTGTATGTAGACTCTGTACATGTCAGGTGACTAACCAGTAAAAATAGTGACTATCTTTATTGTTATGGATTAATTAGGGCTCCATTTCACTTCTGCATCTGTACATACCCGTTGTTTCAGAAAACTCTTAAAGGCCGGTTCACACGGCATGCTTTAAAAATTTTCGGCCCATTTTAAATTGTACGAGACCACACGCGGCAAGAAATTTTTCTTTAAAAATCGTGGACATTGACCATTCTGATTCTACAGTGTGTGGTGTGATCACACGTCAAATTCCACAGGCAGCTTCTCGGACACCTTGCGATGTCTGGTCAAAACAATTTAACATGTTCAATTTCCCAGATTTGCGATCAGACCTGATGGCTTTCCAAGCGGACCAGAGCACTCTTAACCCACCAACCACACATGAGAGGAATATCTAATAAGATTATCTCTAGAGCTCAGGCGCGTCTTTAAGATTGTCTGAAGAGAAGAATTGGGGCAAAAATCTGATTTAAAATCCTGCTGCGTGAACCGGTGTAGGTACCACGTCTACTCGGCCTGCCAGATCTGCTCGGTGCCTGCGCCTGCCGATTGCATAACACAAGCTGATTGGCTGAACGTACGACTAACGTAAGTGACGTCAGCACGTTTGTAAATGTTACGTATGCACGTTAACGCTGAAGCTTTTGATTGGTCCAGACAAATTCGAGGTTGTAGTCCTTCTTCGCTGGAGTAAGAACTACAACTTTGTTTGAATGAATCTTTAGATTTATTTACATTAGAACTACCGAAATATACAGGAGAATCCTACATTTATGCAAACGGCCAGGCCTGCTAAATATTCAGGGCTGTACGTTAACTTTTTTAGCTCATAGCACCGGTGCTTCAAAGGTTGCAGATTTTGTAGCACAGAACAAAATGTTGTAGCACCAACATAAAAATTCAGCTAATAGCCAAAATTAGTACTTATCATTTTTAACACACTGACAAAGTGCTTATAGTGAAAACACAATAACAAGAAACATCTTCAAACATGTTTATGCCAGAGTAATTTAAAAAAGAACATTTATTCATTCAAATTAGTGTAGATGTGTTCAAAGTGTGAGTGTGCTGAGAAATGTGTGCAAATAGTGTTTTACTGTAGTATGTGTACTGTATGAGTTTTAGAAACAGCCATGTACAATATTATAGTTTGTATGCATATACCGGTATAGTGGTGTGTGGTTATTGAGTTATCTGATTTGATCATTTTTGGTGCTTCAATACAGTTCTAGCAGGGGCGGGGCCACAGGGGGGTGTCACTGGCCACCCTTGAAATCGGATTGGCCACCCTGCCTGGCCACGCCCACCATAGCTGTCAATCAGTTTGTTCATACAGTTTTGTGGAACACTTTGCTAAAAACCACAAAAACAGATGTTTTCAGCTGTTATCATCTTTGATTTATTAATATGCAGAAATTGTTATAATTTTACTTTATAGTAATTTTGCACATAAACAGGCAGACTGTTTTTGATGGTGTACAGTGAGACTGTGGTGTTTAAAATGTTCATTTGTCTCCTACTGATTCTGAATCTGCTGCATAGTTCTTGCCAAACAGATCCATGCATTTTACTTCAGTAAATAAATAAGTTATTAAAACTTAGGTCTGCTGTCCATTGCAGTCGAAGACTGCAGAGCATTTAAATATAATGACCTTTTAGTGAGCCACCCTTCTTCAGTCTTTACCCCTGCCTGGACCCCCCAAGAAAAAAGTTCTAGATACGCCCCTGGGGCTGAGCTGCGTTCAGCGGGGTCAGACTCCGGTGGGAAGCCTTGTCTCCCCCTGACTCAGACCATGGACTCGTTAACAGACATCAGTGTGACCCATTCAGATTTATTAGTTCCTCTGTCTGTGATTAAAGCACAGGGAGACTTTCAGAGTCAGAGTTTTTTTCCGAACAGCTAGAACTGATGGAACTCCGTCGCTAGACTCGCCAGTCGACATGACGCAGAACTTTAATCCATACAAGTGCGCAAATATAGGCTATATATATATTTAATATGCTTTACATTGTTTCATCATCACGGCTGCTGCGATAGGTCTCGTATCGTCCCACACCAGTGCGTTGAGCCTATTAAGTGAACCAGTTGCTTCCAGTACTGGCGATATTGTGCCAGCTGCGCCACGGCAACTCCGGATTGTTGGAGGTTGCCCGCAACAACATCAAACCATCAGGTGCGGGGTTTACATCGTGGTCGTCTCCAGGCTGCGGCCCTCGGGTCAAAATGCAGAAAGGCTCTGGTCGGATGACCAAAATGAAGACAGAGGACGTGGGCGAGCCAGCCCAGTGCGTTGCGCTGCCAGGCAAGATGCTCTGGGCTGGCACGTGCGTTCTAGCGCTAGGTTGGAGACCCGCTGAGGCCACCTGGCATTGTTTTAAAGTAGATATTTTTAAGTTAATTCTGAAGGTGTGGGGTGCACCACAATCAATTACATGTAGAGGAAACCCTGATCGCACAAGTGCTACGTCTAAAAATAGTTTATCGCACAGACTGTTTTTTCCATCGCACGTGCAACATATATGTCGCACTGTACAGCCCTGAATATATAAATACATTTAAAACATTCACATATAAAAATTGTTGTGCTTATTTGGCACAGTCTGTTGATTTGATGTAGTTTCAAAACAAAGACATCGTGTTTTTATTAACAAACTACAGATATAAAAAAAAACATTTAGGAGGTCAGAATCATGTATTTAATAACAAACCTGTTAAACTCTTTCCAAAACATGTGTGAAAGAACAGTATCGATAGGGGTTTACAGCGTATTTTGTCCAAGTGGCTTTGCCGTAGTGTGAAGTCATCGGCAGGAGAAGGACCCCGAGCCGATCTGGCAGCCCGAGCAGATCGGGTCCCTACACCGGCCTTAACAAGCATAACTTTTTCTAAATGGAATACAGCCTTTGATGGTTTCAAGTAGGGCAGGGGGAAAATGATTATTTTTAAAACGATTATTCGGGCAAACTATAAAATTTCTAATAAATCACTTTCTGGTGGAGTATCCCTTTAAATGTTAAAAGGGCTTGCAGGCGAGAGCGTCTGAGCGGCATGACAAGGTGAGGTCCAGAATCGGACGGACCTGGGTCACCCGGTACTGCTTTTGGACTCAAACCTCTGCAGCGTCTTCAACCCCCTGAATCGTCTCAAAGACTGCAGTGTGCAATTTATGAAAAGCGGAGTGGGGACTTGGCGTTTGCGGGTTCATCTGTAGACGCTGTCGGGGTTCCGTCAGGACCTCACCTCGTTAAGCCCCTCCGCTGCTTGTGTCGGGTTATTGTTCTCTCGGACCAGTGAGAGGTGCATAGAAGTCTTAATTTCTCCGTGAGTGAAAGATTACTGACCAGCAAATTTCGGGAAAATCAGAAACAAGAGAATTAAGAATTGATCAAGTTGGAGGTGTACAATTCTGAGGGAATTGGTCAGTTGGAACTGGTTCTAAGTCGGAACCGGTTCTCAATTCCCTCCCTAACCTCACTAAAATCAAGGCATTGCAATAAGTAAATTAAAAAACTATGAAAACAATAGTGAGAGGATGGAAAAATACTGTCTGTAACTTGGAGAAACACCCTGTCTGACAATGTGACAGCAGCCACAGCCCCGACAGGAAGGGGAAAACAAACAAACAAACAACACTGGTTCTGGTCTGACTCTGATCCATTCAGGGCTGGACTGGGACAGAAAAACATCGTGACAGCTCAGCATGATCTTACAGGTGATGTTCCGTTTCTGTCCAGGGCTTGAGGGCTGTAAGCCATGTCACACGCGCGCATGCCACCTGTCATTCGGAGTTGCGCACCATTTCAGCGCTCTGCAGCGGGAGGAGAAACGAGCCGCTGTGCAGACGACTTGTTGCGGTCCGGTCCAGCTCAAAATCACGAGCAGAGACGGTGAAATAAATCTGCACCGCAGACATGCTGGCTCTTATCCTTTTCTCACGTGCTGGCTGCGCTATTTTCTCGTGACATCACGTGTTTTGGCTGCGTTTTTTCAGTGATTTGGGCGTTTCGGCCGAAAATGAACTTTTGGGTCACTTTTGGCCGAAAAGTTTTGGTGGCTGAAATTTCGGTGCATCCCTA
The DNA here is from genome assembly GCA_006937965.1 of Callopanchax toddi. NCBI lineage: Eukaryota > Metazoa > Chordata > Actinopteri > Cyprinodontiformes > Nothobranchiidae > Callopanchax > Callopanchax toddi. Next base: position 293,899 of record SSNR01000486.1, on the reverse strand, counting down.
AAAATAGTATATACATTTAAAGGTCTGTTAATCACACTTGTGATGACCTTTAGGACCTCGTTGCTGCACATGTTGTCTTGTTTCTACATGAGCAAAACATCTATAGAATTAAAAGTAAAAGTATGTCGTGTTGTTTATTCCTACAGGGAATGCACCCATAGAGGGAAAAACAGTGGATGGAAGAGAGGGAGAAAGAAAGAGTGTGAGACAAGGAAAGAGTATAAGAAAATACTGGACTGAACAAAAGGTAAGAAGATAACATGATGTGTGTTTCTGTTCTGGGTACCAAGTTTTATTTTGGTAATAAAATTTAGTTTTTGAACATCATTCAGAACACACTCTGTGCTCATGAGGTTTTTTATTGTTTGTGAGACTCATTGCTCTTGATTTAGCTGCTTTCTCTTCTATTAAGAACTTTGATTAATGTCAGGTCATTTGACTAATTTGGCCAAACACTTAATAACAATTAATGTCTAACCAATAAGGATACTATTATTGTTTGTATATAAGGTTCTAGTCTATAAAAAAAAAATTGAAATATTTCCAGAATTATGGAAAAGTTATTAAATATTGTTGTTGTTTTCCCATTTAAAACCAGTTTTCCCCACCATGGTGCATATTCTGTTGAGTATTTCTGACCCAGTGGTTCAGATTGCTTCACTCTGACTGGGCTGGTGTTGACTGGGCTGGTGTACATTGCCTTGTGACGTCGTAGTGTTTTCCATTTGAAATGCTTTTAGTTTCCACTGAGTCCAGTTAGTAGGAACCTACTACGGTTACAAGGCAACCTGTCCTGGCTACAGGACAGGAACTCTATCTCTGACCTTGAGGGTCTGTTATCTTTCAGTGCCTCTTTATTCTTTTTCATTTATTTCCATTGCTGTCCCATGTGTGTCTACCCATCTTCCTGTATCATTTTCTCTTGATACTGTAATGCAGTTTTGATTTGTTTGTTACTGTGTGAACTGCAGCAGCCTGGAAGTGTCTTGAAATTTCTTCTTCCTAGATAAATGTTTTACAGCAACTGGGGTGTAATTATCTTGCCTCTGAATGGCTCTTTGTTTTTGTGTTTTAGCTGAACTTGACTTACTAGAAAATGCCAGTATAGGCATGTTTGAACTGCTACAACCTTTTCCAGGAAGCAGGTATTTTTGTGTGGCCTGCACTTATTCTTATAAGTGCATAGAGCTGTTGGCATTGTCTGTCATGGTAATCAAATTTCACATTAGACAGACTGCAAAAAATAAATTAATACTAGTGCTGGGCCGATAACGCCGTTAACGCAGCGCGTTAACGCGAAACTGTTATCGCGCGATAAAAAAAATAACGCAGTTAATCTAAATTGGGTCTCTGGGTCTAGGAGATGTACAGGCATTACCAAATGGCAGACTCCGATCCTGGCCCGGATCTTTCCAGAGTCCGGACCTGCAGCAGGACCCACTCCCCCAGTCTAGCTGAAGGAGGCGTGGCTCCTGTCTCCTGAACGCTCGCTTCACCTGGAGCGGCTCCCGGATCCGACCCGATCCTTCACCCGGACCGGGAGCCGCGGCTCCAGGTAAAGTGCGCGTTCGGGAGACGTGAGGCGTGTCTCCTTCACCGGGAGCCGGTTCCGGTCCAGGATTTTCACCTGGACCCAAGGAGGTGAAAGAGGCGCGTCCGGGAGCTGCGTGCCCGTGCCAACCTCGGCATATGCCCCCTCCTCCTGAACTGGACTGTGTGGTTCGGACTTGATCCAGGTTGGAGGAGACGCAGCAGAGCGCTGACCGAGTCACGAACCCGCGGCAACAACTTGGTAGAGTTCCCGCAGAACTTCGACCAAGTCCTCAACCAGGTCTGGACTGGCTGTCTGGGTTCCAGGTGTTTCCTGGTGAACCGACGTGTTATTTGGGCCGACAGCCTCAGCTGTGCACGCGCCTCTCGTTAAAGTGAATGTGGCAGCGCGTGCTGCGTTTCTCAGCATAACTGACAGCTGAACATTCAACAAATCAAACATCAACACTAAAACACATTGATCTGTCAGTGACTTTATCAGAGGGTTGTCTTTAGTTTTCAGACTCGTTAATGTTTAAATCCCCTAAAGTGGTTTTATTTAACAAAAACATGATAAACAGCCCTATGGGATCATGGGAAATAAACAATAGAGAAATGAAGTCATTTTAAGGCAGATTTAATCCATTACAGATAAACTGGATGCTACAATCATTTTTTGACAGGTGAAAAAAATCAGCATGAAGTTATTTAATGTAAAAAATACAGTTGATGCTTTAATCAGGTGACCTGTAAACTAAATGTAATCCTTTACTGTCAGGAGATGAGAAGGTTTCTACAGTAAAACTATTAAAACAGAGTGAGCCTCAGAAAACAGCTGTAGAGTTAAAGGAGACAGACCTCTGATGACACATCAATGTGTTTAGTGTTAAAATGTTTCATCCTGATAACTTGATCAACCATCAGAGGTTGTTAAAATGAGCTCAGAGCTCATCTGGTCTGGAGGTTCTGGTTTGTGACTCAGGTCTGGGTTTCTGAGGGACGTTCTGACAGGTTTAGTATTTCTTGTTAGGTTAGTAGCAGCTGATCCAAACAGTGGGTCAGCTGTTACTAACCTTAAACTCTAGACTTGAAGTATCACGACTCTTCAGCCTCATGAACACACATACCGGTATTATGAACCCTTTGGCAGAATTCAAATGAGCCATTTTAATCTAGATTAATCTAGATTTATTTCAAAATTAATCTAGATTAAAAAAAATTAATCTATGCCCACCTCTAATTAATACATTTATCGCATATGTATAGCGCTTTTTGTAGTTGGTGGACTACAAAGCACTTTACATCCGTCAGTCATTCACATGCGGACGAAGCGCCCAGACATAGAGGTGCTACCAGCAATTTGACCGTTACCACCAGCAGGCAAGGAGGGTAAAGTGTCTTGCCCAAGGACACAATGACAAAGTAACCCAGCTGGAGCAGGGATTTGATCCTGCAACCCTCTGTTTGCAAGACCCAACACCCTACCACTGAGCCACTTCCTCCCTAATAATTACAGCAAATATAGCACTCCCATAATTATAAAACGTTTTAAAATACAGTCCAGAACCTTTGGTATTCTTTGGTCTTTTGATTTTCTTCTCATTTTCTATCTTGCTTCCTCACATAAATGCAGTGAAAGCTTGTGTGACAGAAATGATTGTCTTTATGAAACATGGTGACCACCAAGCAGTATTCAGTCATGTGGATTAAACAAAGTACTGACTCTCTTATTTTGTCTTTGAGTTGTTTAAGGTGCTTGATAAATCGTTGCAGGTTTCTGTTTTTTGACACAGAATTTGTCTAAACTATTGGGTATATTGAGATCTTACTAGTTATAATATTGTTTCAAGTTGAAGTTGCAGAGTCAATATAAACAGATGCACAGCAAAACAGCAATCAACCAGGTTAAATCTGGATTTTTAGGCATTTTTGCCAAGTTTCTGGTTTTTACTGTAGCTTTAGATTGTGCACTACAAATTACTGATGAGGCAGAAAATGTTGCAAAATTGAAAAGTAAATGGCTGAGGAAAATCCTCTCATCGCAGGGCTCAATTTCTTCTTGACAGGGAAAAACAAACACTTCACTGACTAATGTTTAAACCTTTAGCTGAGCAGATAAAGAAGCGATGTGGCTGAACGGGTTGCTGCAAATTCAGATGGATGACTTGAGTAATGGGTAAACCAGCAGATGAGTAATATCAGAGACCCGAGGCCTTTGCTTCTGCGCACATCGGCCCGTTTGAACTTTACCATCCCTTTGGGTGCCCCTTGAAACACCTCCCCAGAAGCTGCAGAGAGATGAAATACGACAAGTGTTCTTATCAGCTCGTGCACCCCGTCACTCTGCACTTCATTCCGGTCTGATAGTGGTGCAGACGTAATAGTTTCCCACTTGTAGCTCTGTAAAACCTGGTGTTTGCTCAAAACTTCTCATGCTGTTCAGGGTGCAGTGCTGATTTCATGAAGTGAAAGCAGCATGAATAATGCAGATGACTTGCGTTCACTCTCAGAGATGGTGTAATTTTCACACTTTTTCAGAATGGCATTTGGTTTGTTGGGCTACACTGGCATGTGCTCTCGAGTCTCAACACTGATGTCATCTTGCTTGGACAAGTCCAAAGGAATGAGGAGTGGTTTGGAAAGTTGAATTGACAACAGGCTCTTCCCTAACAAGAGCTGATTCAGAATTACTAAATGTATGTACTGTACATGGATTCTTTGAGACAAAATAACTGTCATCCATTAGAATATAATTTTTAAATAGCACCATTTAATGTGTTGGAATCTACTGGGTATGCTTAGTTTGTTGCTCTAATAATTGACGAAGGATAAAATATTAACAAGGCTCCAGATTACATTGTTTCACTAGAAATCTTCTAAGAATTTGATGCACCTACTCCCAATTATTTGTCTTTTTACATCTGAACTTGGTGTAATCCTGTTGTTTTTCCATAATATTCTCGTCTGGAGTGACAGATTTTATTGCAGGGATGTTTTTACGCTTTCTTTTAAAAAACATTTTCCTCTGATGGCCTGTTGTTTCATACTGTGATGCGGAAGATGTTAAAAATATGTCTGCTTTGGCAGGAAAGTGCAATACTTCAGATATATTTGCTGTCGCTATGCAACAGTAAGACACGAAGAAAGCCTTTTAATAAGCAGTGTTCTTTGAACAGCATTGGCTTTCAATGTCTGAAAAAATTTGAGGATTGGGTTTGTTCAAGATGGTATAAATGATTGGAAATGGTAAATACCAGGTCAATATGCACCAATTAGTCTATTTGGCTTTGTTTTTATACATAATTTAGTTTCCCTGTTTATTCTGTTTGCGAAACAACTGATGTAAAGTCAAGTTAGAAACTACAGCTACATAACTTTCAGATTTGTTTAATGCTTTCTTTTCTCTCCTCTTTCTTTACCTGGTATATTTATCATGTGTCTTTTTATCTCTAAATGACTTCCCTCCATCCCAACCTTATGTGACTGTAAGATGATAGCAGAAGACAAACTGTTGCCAACTCGGGGGGGCCCTCGTGAAACCAGTTCTCAGATGGACACTGGGTTGAAAATGGAACAAACTGTACTCTATGTACTCTACTTCAAACAGGTCTATTTATTCTTTTTGACCAAATAATATTTGAAGAGAAGAAATGACTGGTAAAGTAACTTTTTGGTAATTTTAAGTAGGGTTTTTTTTTTTTTTACAAAAAATTACATTTCCCATCATTTACTTTTCATCGTTCTTAAGAATATAGTCCAAATTCTTTAGTTGGAAAATTAATGGTGGCAATAAAAAATAATACACATACTTAATAGATGCTTTTATACCACAAGAAATTGTTTCACTGTCATGATTACTTTTATAGGGTATTTTGGCTCCTCCTTCAGACTGGTATAGGGTATTTTGGCTCCTCCTTCAGACTGGACATTTTCCCTATCACAGTAGGAACACACAAATGTCTTAAATGATACAATTAGTCAAGTAGAAAGCATGTTGACTGGTCAAGCAGGTTGAATGCTTACCGATCAGCTGCCAGGCGTACTGTAAACAAGTATTTTTGCTTATATTTTCCAGAATCAAGCAAAACACAGAAATAAATTCCAGTCTATTTTTAGCTGATATGTAATGGAAGAAATGCATCAAATATAAACTGCAGGTAAAACAAGTCGAGCAGAACTTCAAACAGATTTTTTTTAAATCAAGATGGAAGGAAGGAAGTAAATGTCTGTATTGTGTTTCATTTTAGTGTGTTTCATTTTAGTGCCGTGGCTGGTCTGTTAAGGAGTTACATTCTACACTTTTTCAATCTGTTTCTAGTATTTCTTTATCTCAGATATTTAGGTAAATATACCAGTGGTGTTTGCACTGGTGATATCGTTGATTAGTCTGTTTTGATATTTTACAAAAGGGTGGCAGGTTTTATGTTTACATTCTTGTAGGTTGCTTGATTTTTTGGTGAGCTGCGAGATTGGGCTCTGTGTCCTTGTGTTGTGAGATTAGGTGGCTCAAGTTCATATTTTTGTATCTTAAACCTTCTTTTTGGATGCAGATTGCAATAGGACTTAATTGCATTTTGCTGAATTATCTGTGTTCCGTCAACAAAAATGTACTCGTTTAAATCGTGTTTAAAAGCATGTTTATGTATTTAGCAGACACTTTTATCCAAAGCAACTTACAAATGATATTGTAACCAAGAAGTTACTGTCGAAGCTAACAAACAACTAACCCTGACATTAACCCTAAACAAACTACTTAGACGGTCGAACTTAGATGCATATGTTCTTTAATGGGTCTGCACATTTGCTAGTTCTCCACACATGGGTTTGTTTGTTCTCTTATCATGTTGGCTAGTTAACAGAGTGGTTGCTATTTGAACTGATAATTTATAAATAGACCTGTGTACTGCAGGAAGCCAGAAAAAGAGCCAACAGTTTTCCAACCTGAGCAGGAAATATCAGGATGGACACACTGTTCCAAATACTCTGGTCTGATTCACTCTTGAGTAATGAATCCTTTTTCCAGAGCTGATTTGAACACCCATTTTCATTGTGTTTTCGTTTTTGATGCTGCCAGTTTAAGGTTTGTTGCCTGTGTGGGCTGTTTCACTAACAGACTGTGAAAAATAAAATTCTTCACAAATTTAGTTGAACGTGGAATGGAGGAATGGATGATAATGTTCAAGTTGAAAGAGTAGCTTGGCTGTTTTAGTTAGTTTAGCTGTTTAAAAAAAAAAATCTGTTTCCACTAGTCGTCTTCTACAATGTTAGTTGCTGTTGTCAATACATGTTGAAGGTCACTATGCTGGCAGCCCTCGGTCATTCAGCTGTAAGTCTCATTTTGCAGTTGACCTTCACCAACCTGGGGCTGCTGCTGGAAAAATAGTTTGCTCACAGGCTGATTGTTGACCTTGTTCTGCTCAGCAGTTCCAACAAGCATCAAGGAAACCCATTTTGCCCAAACACTGACCCTAGATGTCTATGATGAAAGTTGCCCAATGCGTAACTAATTTAGAAGGTAGTTAAATTACATCAAAGATAGTCATAATAGTGACTTGGCAAGCCTGCAGATAAAGAAACTTGAGAAAGCGTGGTGCTGTCTGTTCAGCAGAGACTCACTTTTAAATGTCACAACCCTACATAGCCACCAGTGATGCAGTCTGTATGTTTGTTTGTTTTTCCTGGAAAAGGGTTATGTACCAACGATTTGTAACCAGCCCAGCTGTTATCCTGATCCAGCAGTACTCCTTTAGCTTAGCAAAAAACAAAGTAAGTGAATGGTAAAAACTAGCATTGTGAGGGAAAAAACCTTTGAGGTTCACACCAAGAAAACTGCAATAAAAAAATATTTATTTTTTATTTTATTTATATTGTTTGTGTTGCTGGTGCTGTGTGCATGTGTTGGAGGTGCCACGCACACGTGTGTCACCACCACCGGTGGTGTGCGCGTGTGTCGCAGGTGCTGCGAGTGTGTGTCGAGGTCCTGTGTATGTGTGTTTACTAGCTTCAGAAGCAATGTGAGCACTCGCTGCGCTGCAACAGGATGTGAAGCTTGTCAGATTGCGAGCTGCGCCATCGGGATCGTAAATCGCCGGTCCGCAAAAGTGCGTTTGGGCAGTAGGTTCATATGCATAATATCTGGTGTGCATGCGTACTGGGGGACCAGTTATGTGCAGCCCTGGTTATAAACTTTTGTAACTTGGCAGCAGAGTAGATAGAACAGGTACACAAGAGTTGTAGTGCTACAGAACCAACTGCAACTGTTTAGAGATGTTAGATTTCCTTTATTTCTTGTCTGATTGATCAGTGCCTCCTATATGGTGATTGTAAGCTTGAATCAGGGATGGGCATGGTACATTGATCTTTGTGCAGACCTGAGGCCTCTTAACTCAATCGTTTCACACTTGTATTAGGCAGGATTTCATATGCATTGCTTATAAAGTTGAAACAAACCAATTGACAGCAAGGACCCCTTCAGCAGACCTAAAATCAGAAACTCCACCTTTCTTCATCAGTTCTTTGTCTGTCATGAGTGAAGCTCCACCCATCTGATTGGGTTGGACAGTGCTCGTGTATTTGACCCCCACGTTTTTATGGAGGCTTTGTATCAGATCAAAATTTTTGAAGTAGTTGTCACAGAAGACAACTGAGAGCTGTGGCTCTGTGATGGTTTTGAATAATGTAGTTATAATATTTTAGCATGGTAATAAGGCAATAATGGATGTTTTAATATTCAATCTTTAGAATTTACAGTAAAATGAAAATTTCAACTGTATTAGTTTTGCATCAGTTCCATTATTATAAATGGACAAAACAATTTGGGTAACAGGTGTTTTCAAAAAACATTTTAAACCTCATAACATTAGCTTTCCTTTAAAATATTACTATATAATGTCTAGTAAACCCTTTGACATTATACAATGTTGAAAAAGTATGCCTACCTTTGATTGATTGGCAAAAAGAGCTCTCTTCATGTAGCATGCTCAACTTGCTCAACATGCTAAATTTGTGTGAACAATGGTCTTAAACAGTTCAACCTTTTTACGTCACAGTGCCCTATAGTGGATTTTTTTTTGGGTATTACAGTTGTAAACCAATTGGTAGAAAAGACTCGATAAGGTAGGTCAATTTCACTGAAAGCCTCAGTTGGATATAGGGCCTCAAAACGTAGTCTGCCAATTGGTTGACCAGAATGCTAAAGGGTTAAAGATCTCTCAGTAGTGATACTAATTTTGCTTAGTGACCTAAATAATCATTTCGACTGAAAGTGAAATAAAAAAGTAACATGAAGGAATTACAGATTCTGTTTTAAGACTCGGGACTACTTCATGACACGGAACAGCTGTGAGCCTCCGCTGAAAGGCGCAAGGAGATGACACATCTGCCCCAAAGACACCTACATCCATAAACACGTAACCACATGCTGTTTGCAAACATCAAAAACAAAGCAAATGACACAAAGGCACGTGCTGCACAGAGATTATTTTCAACAAACTTTACCGGGTTTTGCCTAGTAGCCAGTATTTGTGTTTACGGATGTAGGTGTCTTTAGGGTTGCTGCGTCATGTTCTTGTGCCTTTCAGCGAAGGTTTACAGCGGTTTTTGTCATAAAGTAGTCCCAAGTCTAAAATTAAAGAAGACTGTGTCTGGTTTTGCTTCACTAGAACACTGGTACAACTTTTTACATGAATGAGGAGGTGTTGTACTGCAAATCAACATTAGCAAGAACAAAAATGCAACAACTCTGTCAAATTTACTAACCTTTAACTAAAATTTGATGTAGTAGCTGAGAGTCATTCAAAACACACATTTTGAGTGGCAACAGATCCCATGAGATATGGCATCATTGTATGAGATCACTCACAATGTTGTTTTACACTTTGACCAGAACTTCCCTGTGCAAGATTCTTAGTTTAAATTTCTGGCTTGTATTTGTTTTGTTTGTTTTTCACAAACTTGCACAGTTAAGCATTGGACTTCCTGCTTTGCAGGTTTTGCAGCGGTGTGTTACATTACCTGTTCATTGCAGCAGACATAGCTGAACACTCAGTCTTGTCCTGAGGAACTGATTAAAGCTGTTGTCTTTATGCTACCAGTACATCCTTGTTGTTCTTGTTGGAGTTTACAAACTGGGTCTTGACTGAAAATGAAAGCATGTTAGAGAGCTGTTCAACTTTGTTGTTATTCTGTCACCTGTCTTGTTAGTGGCCTGGCAGTGTAACAAAATAATTTAAACAAACAATAATTACTTTTCTCGTTTAATTTTCTGTCCTTTTTCTTTTTGCAGTGCCAGAGTGTACTACATCAAGACAGAGTCCTTAATCAACACCAGGTTCTCCCTTCCCTCTCCCAACTTACACACACATACCAGTCCTCAGCGATGCCAAGAGAGGCTGATCAGCCTGTTGCCTGCTCTGACAAGCCCCGCCTCCTCACCTCACACCCTTGAGGCTGTGTTCACTAAGTGTTGACCTTTGACCTCCCCTGTGCCGAGCTGGGAACCAAAGGTCACCTGTTCTCCACTGAAACCGAGGACGCCCTCCTGTCCAGCCAGGAGCGGCCGCCACCAGTGGCACTCAGAGGTAAACTTGAAGAAAAACAACTTTTCCACCTGACTGTAATACACCTTCTGTATGAAGGCCTAAAATCAGCTGGACAATTAAACAGCTGCAGATATGAACAGGTGTTTAAATCACAGGTCTTATTCTTATTTTTATTAAAATAAAATTAAATGGGAGCTGTGACTTTGGATACAAAAATATATATTTTTAACTTGCATAAGCCAGCAATTTTTTGATAGTGGTGGCTGCTTTTAATTGTGTCTACACTAGTTCATAATGCTAAGCATTTCAGAATTCTTAGTGTTTGTTTAAAGGTACTGGCCAGACCAAGCATCAAAATTGTATAAATAGTATGTAGCTACAGTTTACTATTTATATGAGCAATACCAGATATCAGTTTTTCATGTTGATCAGCAAATTTGTCATAAATTTAAATCAATTCAGCCTAAATTCCCGTGTCTCGTCTTGAAGAACAGTTTTTCCGCATACGTCACTGATGACGCTCATCGAGGCCACTGTATCTGTAAACAACCAGACCTTCCCGTCGAAAACAATTGGATTAGCTAAGTTCTGTTAACCTTCGTGGTCAGAATGGTGTATAAATGCCTTCTGTACGGCTGCACAAAAAAATCTGAGCCATATGTCCGAGTCCTGCACGAGTTTCCCCAAAACGCCACCACTTTTAAGGCATGGA
>SSNR01000486.1:263811-276905 GCA_006937965.1 Callopanchax toddi | reverse complement strand
CGATCGATCAGCTGATAGATTCATTAGAGCATCCTATGGATCAACTGGGTCCAATATTAGATCAACAGAACCATCGGAACCAGTAAAACCCAGTGTCACTGGCCGTTCTCGGGTTTCAACCAGCGATTATTTTATCCAACAGGTTGACTGTTTAATAGGATGAACAACATGACGTGTCTTCCCCTTTGGATTAACCCTCTGGGCGCCAGAGTTTTTCCAAGAAAATCATCTTTTTTGACATTACAATTTCAAAAAGTTGTAACTTTAATATGGTTAGAGATAAAGGCAAAGTTTGTGATTCGAACAAATTCACGTATCTAATTTGCATATTATGACGTCATCATGCAGCAGCACCATTGGGTGTGTAACTTTTACAGGCATTTACCGTATCTTTTATTTTTAGTATTTGATTTTGTGTGTGTGTGTGTGTGTGTGTGTATGTATGTGTATATATATATAATATATATACACACATACATACACAAGCACCTCGAATTTCAGCCTCTGTAAAATTACGCTTCCTAAACCTCTGTTGTCACGATTTACTGTTAAAAGCCAGAAACCCACCGGCTTATGCATATGCAATTATTCATGAGGTACTTTGCATTGACCGTATATGGCAGAATGTGGGTGTGTAGGAGGAGGGTTTTGACCCAAAAACAACTGAGCGCAGTTCTAGGTCTGACATCGATTTATAAAGCAGAATTGCGTGGATCTGTGCGTCCGCAGGGTTTTATAAATTGGAAATGGAATTTGCGTACCTGAATTTTTTTGGCTGAGCTTAAGCAAGTTTTAGTAAGGATTCTACGCAAAGTTTTATAAATGAGCACCCTGCTGTCTTTTATTGGAGCACTTACAGGGCTGTACAGTGCGACATATATGTTGCACGTGCGATGGAAAAAACAGTCTGTGCGATGAACTATTTTTAGACGTAGCACTTGTGCGATCAGGGTTTCCTCTACATGTAATTGATTGTGGCGCACCCCCACACCTTCAGAATTAACTTAAAAATATCTACTTTATATCTACTTTAAAACAATGTCAGGTGGCCTCAGTGGGTCTCCAACCTAGCGCTAGAACGCACGTGCCAGCCCAGAGCATCTTGCCTGGCAGCGCAATGCGCAGTGCTGGCTCGCCCACGTCCTCAGTCTTCAATTTGGTTATCCGACCAGAGCCTTTCTGCATTTTGACCCGAGGGGCGCAGCCTGGAGACGACCACGATGTAAACCCCGCACCCGATGGTTCGATGTTGTTGTGGGCGACCTCCAACAATCCGGAGTTGCCGTGGCGCAGCTGGCACAAGATCGCCAGTACTGGAAGCAACTGGTTCACTTAATAGGCTCAACGCACTGGTGCGGGACGATACCCGATCTATCGCAGCAGCCGTGATGATGATGATGATGATGATGATGAAACAATGTAAAGCATATTAAATATATATGTAGCCTATATTTGCGCACTTGTATGGATTAAAGTTCTGCGTCATGTCGACTGGCGAGTCTAGCGACGGAGTTCCATCAGTTCTAGCTGTTCGGAAAAAACTCTTTGTGACTCTGAAAGTGTCCCTGTGCTTCAGACACACATTAAACAAGAGGAACTAATAAATCTGAATGGGTCACACTGATGTCTGTTAACGAGTCCACTGTCCGAGTCAGGGGGAGACGAGGCTTCACACCGGAGTCTGACCCCGCTAAATGCAGCTTAGCCCCAGGGGCGTATCTAGAACTTTTTCTTGGGGCGTCCAGGCAGGGGCAAACACTGAAGAAGGGTGGCTCACTAAAAGGTCATTATATTTAAATGCTCTGCAGTCTTCGACTGCAATGGACAGCAGACCTAAGTTTTAATAACTTATTTATTTACTGAAGTAAAACGCATGGATCTGTTTGGCAAGAACTATGCAGCAGATTCAGAATCAGTAGGAGACAAATGAACATTTTAAACACCAAGGTCTCACTGTACGCCATCAAAAACAGTCTGCCTGTTTATGTGCAAAATTACTATAAAGTAAAATTATAACAGTTTCTGCATATTAATAAATCAAAGATTATAACAGCTGAAAACATCTGTTTTTGTGGTTTTTAGCAAAGTGTTCCACAAAACTATATGAACTGATTGACAGCTCTGATGGGCGTGGCCAGGCAGGGTGGCCAATCCGATTTCAAGGGTGGCCAATCCGATTTCAAGGATGGCCAGTGACACCCCCCTGTGGCCCCGCCCCTGCCAGAACTGTATTGAAGCACTGAAAAAGATTTAAGTCAGATAACTCAACAACCACACATCACTATACCGGTATATGCATACAAACTAAAACACTATTTGCACACATTTCTCAGCACACTCACACTTTGAACACATCTACACTAATTTGAATGAATAAATGTTCTTTTTTAAATTACTCTGACATATAAACATCTTTGAAGATGTTTCTTGTTATTGTGTTTTCACTATAAGCACTTTGTCAGTGTGTTAAAAATAATACGTACTAATTTTGGCTATTAGCTGAATTTTTATGCTGGTGCTACAACTTTTTGTTCTGTGCTACAAAATCTGCAACCTTTGTAGCACCGGTGCTATGAGCTAAAAAAGTTAACGTACAGCCCTGACTTAGTATGTTTTTATTGGTTGTTGGATGTTCCTGTTGTTTTAAGGGTTACATCTTTCTCCAGACCCTGATGACATGGTGATAGCTTGGTGTCACCGCTAGCTTTTTTGTTGGTGTATAAGAGACCTTAATGTTATTTTGAAACAATAAATTTGTATGTTTTCACATTGATAAAATTGCTTTGTTATCCTGTTCTCCTTCCAGGTTTGGAACATCCTGGCTTGGACTCGCAGTATGAGCCTTCTCCCTGGTCCTCTGGCTCTCCCTGCAGCAGTGATGGCAACAGCAACTGGGGCAAAGTCCTAGTTGACGGAAGCACGGAGAAATCCAATAACACTTGTTCAACCAGCTCCTCTGTCTGGCCTCCCTCCTCCTCTTCATTTTCTTGCTCCTCCTCTTCCTCCTCTGGCTGTGGTTCAGGGTCAGATCCTGAGTTGGCATCAGAATGCATGGATGCAGATTCTAACTCTTCAGTTGGCTCAGAGAAGAACCTCAGCACAGTTGCTGCAGCTACGGTCATGATGATGTCTGCAAACGCCTCTTCCTCTATGTCCTCTACAGCTTCGCCCCCCCTCTCCTCTTTGGTGACTTCTCCCATGATGGTCGGTGTTACTGTGAATGGAGAGGACAACAATCATCAGGTTGGAGGTGTGGGAACCATCAGCAGTGCAAATAATGGAAATATTATTTCTGGATCCTCACACTACTCCATGGCTGGGCCCAACAGTATTGGCAGCAATAACATGAGTAACCACAGCAACAAGCTGATTGGTACTAGTGGTGTGTGGGGCACCCAGCCGAGCAGCAACATGAATACCACAGGCGGAAGTAACCCCTACATCAATGGAGGGTCAAACCCAAACACTTTAAATCCAAATGCCAACCATGGTGCCTGGCCACAGAATCCAACCCCTCTGGTGTGCCAGGGCCAGAGGCCTCCACAGACTCAGGGGATGAGTTCCAAACTGGGTATGGTTCCTCAGCAGGGGTCCTTGCTGGGCTGGGGTGGCATGGCAGCTCCAGAAAACGGCAGCATGATGGAAGACACTGAGGTGAATAATGGTACATCCAGCAGCAAGGTGTTAGGAGGCAGCAACAATGGAAGTGGTGTTCTGCAGCCTACCAACCTTAACACTGAATCCAATGGACCAAATAACACTATCATAATGAATACTACTACTACTACTAACACCACAATGACCTCTAGTCTACCAGACTCTACCACCTCACCCCAACTCAGTGGGGATTGTTCCTGGGGTTCCATTGGAGGAGGAAATAAAGGGCCACTGGCCAATGGAAACCTCTCATTAGTTCCCCAGCTTCCCCAAGGAGAGTCCGGGGTTACTGGGGCCTTTGGTACACCTTGGGGTGCAGCTACATACCCTGTAGACAAGAGCCCCCTAAACGCAGACACTGTGAACCCCCAAATCTCCTCTACTGCTGCTTTCAAGAGTAATAATAACCACAGTAACACTGGGGCCCCTCAGTGGGACCAAGGGCCCACCAATAACCCAAACCAGCCTCAGAGTAACTTGTCTTGGAGTGTTGGCTCTAATCAAATGCCAGGCTCTACAAGACAAACACCAGGAAATGGAAACCAAACTACTATAGGTCCTTCAGGAGGGATACCTCTCCCCTGGGGGAGCAGTGCATCTTCCTCCTCCTCATCCTCCTCCTCCTCATCATCTTCCACATCTAACAGCAAGTTGTCAAATGGAGAATGGGGATCAACAGCTCCTTGTAACAGTTCAGATGCTGGAAGCCAAAAAGGAAACTCTGCCAACAATGGCTGGAAGAGCCTTGAGGATGACGCCATGGGCATGGGTGGAACAGGGGGTGGTGGTGGTGGAGGCCAAAGCCTGGGAAATGTCATTGGAGGCTGGGGTCGGTGTGGAGGAAGTGAAGGAAGTGCTGAGAGCTCTGGAGGTCGATCCAGCTCAGACAGAGACACCAGCCAGTCTAAAGGAGGAAACCGCAGAAGAATTATCCATAACGCACCAGTACCAGTACCGGCTCTGACCCGGGCTGACGTGGACCCGAGGGTTCTGTCCAACACCGGATGGGGACAGACGCCCATACGGCAGAACACCGCCTGGGATGTCAAAGCTCCTGCAAACAACCAGGATCTCAGAGGAGGTGAAAGGAAGCAAAGCAGTGGAGGCTCCAACTGGGGCACAGCAGCTCCCTCCCAGACCTCTGGAGGTAGGACACCGCATTCATAAAACCTGTTCATGTGGTTCTAAATAAAATAAAAGCTTCTCTTAAACAACTAACACTTTTGATGTGCTTTCAGGTTGGGGGGTTGGGCCGAGCAACTCAGGCCCAGATAGTGGAGGTTCTGGTTGGGGAGAACAGAGACAAACATCTGGGTGGGACAGTAAAGGGCCTCCCAACGGAGGAGGTGGGAATAGTGGCTGGGATGAGGAGTCCAGTTACAAGAGTAATAACAACAACACCTGGAACAACAACAACATGAAAGATGACCGGTACATTTTAATCCGTTTTATTATTTAACTTTTAATTATTTTAAAGCTTGATGACCACTGTGATTGTGTCTCTTTAGGTCCAATACATGGACTAACACACCTAAGCTTCAGCAGGGCTGGGGGTCCAATAATGGAAATGGAAGTGAAGCTTGGGGCAGTAATGTTGATGGTCCCAGATCAGGAGCCAGCAACCACTGGGGGGAACATCAGAAAGGTGCCGGCTCAGTGGGCTGGGACAGCGACAGTGACCGGTCCGGCTCTGGCTGTTGGAGCGAGCCAAGCAGAACCAACACCAGCAGCAGCAACACCTGGGTGGGCAGTGGAGGACCAAATACTCCAGACCAGAGCACTCCAAACCCTGGCTCCAACTGGGGAGACTCAGTCAACAAACCCAGTCCTCAGAGTAACAGTCAAGGCTGGGGCGAGCCAGCGAAGAACAACCATGGAGCTCAGAACTGGAGCGAATCAAATTCTAAACCTTCTAACGAATGGGGAAAAGGTCCTGAACCCAGCGTGTCCAGTCAGGGTTCTAACAAGCCCACAGGTAGTCATCAGGATGTTTGATTAAATAGGCTATTATAGTAATCAGGTTTTAGTAGTAGAACCTAATTTAAGTGTTTTATTGCTTTTTTAGGCTGGCTGGGAGGTCCGATGCCCACAGTAGGTCAGAAGGAGGAAGTTTCAACTGGATGGGAAGAACCTTCTCCAGAGTCCATTCGTCGGAGGATGGAAATCGATGATGGAACTGCAGCTTGGGGGGACCCTGGTAAACTCTCATTACCAACTGCTTTGTGGTGCCTTAGTAAAATCATTTAAAATGATCAGTTCATCATTTTTTGTTTGAAGAAGTTTCTAACATATGACATCTCATTATTATATTACTTCCTGTTTAGGTAAATACAGTGGTGGATCTGTCAACATGTGGAGCAGGACTACTCAGTCAGATCAGGAGACCATGGCCCCATCCTCACAAAATCAGGCCCAGCCTGCACACAGCTCCATACAGCCCAGTCAACATCTGAACCAGGACAAAAGCTCCAGTTCAGGTAGGTGGCACGTGATGGTCATATGTGCAGGAAGTAAGAATGTTCATAAACTTTGTAAATCCGGTTTATAAAATGAACTTTACCTTTTTAGTGCAAACAAGATTTATATTTCAAAAACGTTTGTATTTTATAGGAAGTTCTAAAAATAACTTTTATTTGCACATGTATCATAAACCAGACAGCCATGGAAAACATGCTACATGTGTACATGCAACATACATGTACAAGAAAAAGATTTCCAACCCAGTCAGGAACAGGTAAATTGTGTTTTGCATCTAAAAAGTATAAATTAGACCAACTTTAGATTAAAGTTTCATGAAATTAGATTTCGTCTCTTCTAGGGTCCAGTTTGAACCAGTTTTTTTAATTTGTTGAAGTGTGAATCTTGTGACATAGTTAAAGTGGTTCAGGGATTCAAGCACAAGCCTTCTGTAATTCCTTTGTTTGAAAAGATAAGGCCTTGAAGGCATTTTCTATTTTTCCAAGGACGTTTGTGTGTAATCAGGCACTCACTGACAAATGTACACAGTGCTCTTCAGAATCTTGAGGAGCTGGGATAAGACCCATTCCTCCGTCTTGCCCAGGGGCTTTTTGTAAAGCCTGATGAGTCATTCCTTTGGAATTCTAAGAGCATCAAATTTTCCTCTTCTTTCGTTCACCTTCTTTTTTCCCTTTCTGGTTCACTCGCCACTTTTATGAGAAACACACACAAACTTTGGAGTTTCATTGGAATCGAAGTAAAAACCAGCAACAGAGGAGGTCTGTGGTTTAGTTTTGGAACTAGTTTCAGTTTAAGGCGGCTGTTGGGTGAAAGGGTCCTCAGAGGGAGAAATGCATGAAATGTTGTTTTTTAGTCCTTTTCAGAAAGAAGAGTTTACAGGGAAAATGTTTTGATGTGTTGAGCTAAAACCATTTGAATATTTGTTGATGCTGAATTATCAATAAAAATATAAATATTAAATGTTAACAAGATCTACGTTTAAACTAAAATCACGTCTCTGATGCATTTAGTTGAACAAAAGGCAACAAATGCAGAATTTGGTTTTGTGACTGTTCCTGCAAAAAGCTGAAAATCATTCTTATACTGTAGATATGAATCCCTGTTAACAGGCTTCATCTCTGTGCCTTTTTTGTGGTGTTACATGAATGTACTTGCTTACATGTTCGTGCAAACTGACAGGAGGAACTTTAGAGCCTGCGGCTACCCCATGATCAGTCCTATTTTTACAGGGAAGTATCCCTGGCATCCCCCAGACTCCTCCTGTGGAAGGAGAAAGTGGTGGGTTCTGGTGGTCAGCTGTAACAAGAGCCATTTGAACCCATATGTGCACTTTCAGAGATATTCTTGCATCTGGAAGGTTATATATCTTAAGTAAACAAATTAGCACATGATTTCTCAGGTATATGGGTGAAATCTTGGATGCAGGTGGAATTCTAAGACCTCTACCATGATTCATTGAGCATCCTTTACCTGCAGGTTGGGGTGAACCTTACAACCAGCAGAAGGAGTCGTCCTCATGGAGGGAGGCCACAACTGCACCCCCTGTGACCGTGGACAATGGGACATCCGCCTGGGGGAAGCCCACAGACAACAGCTCCACCTGGGTTGAACCCAGCAGGGAAAGCAGAGAGTCTGGATGGGGCAGCCAGCGCAAATCTGGTAACAACTAAGAGTTATAGCTTTCAAAATAAAATTATGGTACTTTATCTTTTAAATTGATGCACACTGCAGTGAATTTGTGTTCAGTTTTTATGTATCTGCCTCTCCAGGTCCCAAGCCCATGGAGACATGGTGTGGTGACGATGTGTCCATGTCAAACAGCTGGGATCAGGAAGAGGAGGTGGAGATTGGAATGTGGAGCAACAACCAGCAGGATAACCGGTCTCATGACCAAAACGCCTGGAGCTACAAGCATAAGACCTCCAACAAGGTTTGTCCCCACCACTTTACACATTTCTAAATCTCATGAACATTATATCTGAGTAGAAATAAGCTGGTAATCTACTTGTGTATTACAGATGAACAAACCAGTCAACAAACAGGATGAGCCCTGGGTGAAACCTTTTATCAACCAGTTCAACAACTTGAATTTCTCTGTGAGTACAAGCCCAATATCTTCTGATTGGTATCATAACCTGCATGTGAAGGGAAACCACTGCGAATAAGAGCAGATCATAAAGCACCTAGATGTGTCTGAACTTTGACTTGTGTTCTGTATAAACATTTGTTAATGATTTTCGCTGATCAGAGTTCAGTCTTTTACATCTTCCACCAGGGAGTTCCTGACCTTTAACCTTAACTGTTTTTGTCTTTGACCTTCCAGAGAGACTCTCCTGATGAGTCCATGAAAGCTGCAGCAGGGATGATGACAGACAAACGTATGGACATGAGCAGCATGGGAGACTTCAACGGCATAGTGGGGAAGAACCCAGGGTCCCGACACCAGTTCCACAAGGACTCTCCCATGGATCGCAGTCCATACTTTGACAAGGTAGAGCCAGGTTCACAGCCTGTTTAGTGTTTTTAGTGTGGTAAACACCTGGCTGGGTTGGGTTTCTCAGCTCTGCTGTGCCCTCTAGTTGTTGTTACAATAAACTGCATAAAATCACAAGTCCTGCGATTTCTGTTCATCAGTTTTCAGCCTCAAGTAGAATCCTCAGACTTACATTCTTCTTTGTAGTAGTTGCTGCTTTTGCTATGTAAAGTGATGAAATATTCTTGTAGTTCTGTTTGACTTTGCTGCTTTTGCTCTGACACTGCTGCTGCTTGGTGCATTCCTCCGTAATAAATTATTTAGTGTCTTTTGTATCATAAATCTTCTCTTATCCCAAACCACTCATGTCATTCATCATTTTCTCATTTTTGATCCTCTTTTTGTTTTTACCTCACTTTATACGCTACAGCTTTTATTCCCTGTTTCTGTGTTTATTCTCTCACCCTCCTTCTCATCTTCTTAGGTAAAATTAATTTTTTTCTCTTTTCTCCTTCCCTCTCTGTGCTTTGTTTGGCTGCCGACGTGCTTCCTGTCTCTCTGTGCTTGCCGTCCATCTGCTGTGCACCTGGCCTTTGCTTCTGCAGCTTTCTGCCTATGATAGCCCAGCTTCTGATGAGCTCTCTTCCAATCAGAGCATGAGCCTTTCCCCTAGCAGTTCTGCTCAGCCTATCCCCTGTCTCAGTTCTGGGCTTTCCCCTTCCCACTCTAGTTCTGGGGCTTCTCAGCAGGTGAGTGTGGAAGGACATGGAGGTGGCTGTCTTCTGGTCTTGAGCCTGTTGTCTCACACTGCTTGATTTTATTTATATTTCCAAACTAGTTTACTCAAAAGCTTTTGGCCTTTTTGTGGTTGTTTAAATATTGTGAGTTGTTTGATTATTTTCTCTGGTTTGTGTGTTTTTCAGAATGTAACCCCCATGTTCAGTGGCAGTAGCGTAGCACAGGTCCGAGTCGGCCCCCAGTCCCAGCCCCCACCTCAACCCAATCTTCGAAACCAAGTGCCTCCACCCATCCTGCCCTCTCAGGTAGCATGCATCAAAATGGCTTTTGGTTTTGAAAAGGATCAAATTGGCTGAAATTTGTCAAATTTCCCTAACAGAGAAAAAATATGATGATTTTCCAGCTTTAATAGACTTTTATGTATTAATTGTGTTGTGTTGAACGTAGAATCTGATCCTCTAAACGGCAGTAAAGGTTAACCTTTAACCCGAGTTTTGTTTCATCCAGGTCCCCCCGTCCCTGTTGAAGTACCCTGGAGCTAACAGCAGTCTGAACCCCCTGTTCGGCCCTCAGCAGGTGGCTGTGCTTAACCAACTCAACCAGCTGTCCCAGATCAACCAGTTGCAGGTAAGGAAACAGTCAACAGTAGAGCGTTTCTGTCAACTCTAGTTAGACAATCTACAGTTTACATTTTGTTTCCTTCTCCAGCGTCTTCTCCTTCAGCATCAGCAGCAGCAAAAGGCTCAAAGCCAGAGAGCCATGCCTGTGGGTCGTCAGAGTGAACAGGTGTGTGTCCAACGTGACTTGGAAAGCATTAAAATGAATCTGATTTGTGTTTTTATTTGGATTTCTTTAAACTTTTATTTCCTGTCTTCAGACACGTCCTATTGGCTCATCTCCATCCATGATGCAGCCTCTACGACACCTGGACCCATCTCTCCTGAAGCAGTCCCTGCCACTCAAAACGTACCCTGAAAACTACTTGTCCCAGAATCCCTCTGAGATGCAGAAGGATGCTTCCACCATTGGATCCTTCAACAACTTCCCTTTAAGTACGTTGATCACTAATCAACCCTCTTATTTCCTGAACCTGCCTGGTGTAATTCAGAGGAAACTGACTCCTCTTCCACTGTCCCTTCAGGCTTGAACTCTAACCTGAATGTATCCTTGGACATGGGCGTAGGTGGTGGTGGAGCCGTTAACTACAAAGAGCCACCCCAGTCCAGACTGAAGAAACTTTGGGCTGCTGACCCTCTGGAGCAGAACAGCAAACATGGTAAATAAAAACTGAAATATGTCTGTTAAAGGCTGATTAGATGCTGTAAAGTGCCGTTACCATGGTAACAAAACCTTTTCTGTGTCTTTGTCCCTCAGGTGCTATGCCGTCTGGGCTGCGTCTGGAGGACTCTCCCTTCTATGATTTCCTGTCTCCTGGCCCATCCCCTCTGAGTCCTCCTGGCCAATCAATGGGCTCTGTTGGTGATGGTTGGCCGCCCCGTGCCAACTCCCCCCCATCCCATGGAAACACCGTCACATGGCCCCCAGGTACACGAGTTCTGTCACACACATTTAACCAGCTTTGTTTGAACGCTGCTAACTGATTTGGGTGCTTGTTTGCAGAGTTCCGGCCCGGGGAGCCCTGGAAAGGTTACCCCAACATTGACCCTGAGACTGACCCCTATGTGACCCCAGGCAGTGTCATCAACAACCTCTCCATCAACACCGTCCGCGACACAGACCACCTCAGGGACAGGAACAATGGTAAGTTACTTAAATTGCAGAATCTTTTAAAAAGTTTGATCCTAAACCCAGATGTGACCTTTGACTCTGCTCTTCGTCAGGGCCATCCTCATCACTGAACACCACGATGCCTTCTAACAGTGCCTGGTCATCCATTCGTGCCTCCAGCCACAGCAGTTCCCTCACCAGTACAGCACAAAGCACTTCAGGTGTGTTGAACACTCAAACCAGATGAGCCTCAGATGGATGTAAAGAGCTCAGAGAGTTGATTTCATTTAAAACTATAAATGTAAAAGTCCTAAACAACTTTTATTTGTCCACTGATCCCTTGTAGCTCGACCCAGCGAGTCAAAGTGGTCTCCTGGCGGCGGTTCTGTGTCCAACTCCTCTCTAGCCCATGAGCTCTGGAAGGTCCCACTGTCTCCCAAGCCGCTGCCAGTACCAGCCCCCTCCAGACCTCCACCCGGCCTCACTAGCCAGAAGCCTAACCCCGCCCCTTCTGGTTGGGATGGCCCTGCCCTGAGGCTGGGAGGCTGGGGCTCCACAGAGTCCAGATACACACCTGGTGAGAAAACAAGGGACACATTCATTTGTCTGCTTTAAATCTTTATATCAGCTTTAATAAACGAGCTTTTAATTTATGTTAATTAGTAATAATCGATTTGTTTAAACTAGGGATGCTCGATATTGGCTTTTTTACTGATATCCAAAATTGCCTAGCTCTTAATTTCCGATACTGATATAAACCGATACCAATATAAGCGGGGTAACCCTCATTTAAAAAGACAGATATAATCATTTTAGGTAACCAACATCCCATACCTCCTATCATACTTAAACTTTAAACTTTGTCAATGCAAAATAGAACAACTGCTTCAATTGCCTCTGTGTACGCATCAGTTCCGTGTTTGGCGTGAGGATGGTACGAGACTTCCGGTCTCCGTGCTAAAGATGGGAGGTGGGAAGTATGGCGCACAGCAGTGGTGGTTAGACCTGTAGTCAGTATGTTGTTGAAATGCAAATTTTGTCACTGTACATGTCAAGTTTAGATAGACTGATAAGGATCCCTGATCGATTCTGATCAAGCCTCTATTGCGCGCAAGTGCACGCGCAGCAGCTGATTCCTCCGTCTCTCTCTGTCAGCTGGAATCTTTCTGATAGACAAACCAGATTCACCTATTTCTGTCTGAGATAACGTGTTATGTTGGGCTTTTATATGAGCTAATGAACGTTAATATTATAACCGGAGTTCAGTCTGGAGGCACAGAGCAGCGCCTTCTGCGTCACCCCCCCAAGTTGTGACCGCTAGTTTGACAGAAGCAGGTCTGTGACCCCTGAGAGGTAGATACAGGGTTCCCGCGGAGGACTAAAAAATGTCTAAAATTTCAAACGTTAAATTTTAGGCCTAAAAAACGCCCAAATTGTCGTCCAATGTCTAAAATTTATTTAGGTCAAGTCTAAAATTTTATTCCCGACAATTGTTGGTCAAATACGCTAAGTAAACTCCGTATTCTGAAGGTTTTTTTTACTTTCTAATATCCGGAAGCCAGTTGTGTGTGGTAACGCGAATCACACGAAGAACTCAGCTCGCCAGACGGCCAGTGTAGCTAGCGTGTTGTTCGCGGATAAAATAATCCTTGTTGGATATGTCGACAGCTTGTTGTTAAAAGATGGGAAAGTGCATTTTCAAAGCGGCATGGCTCGACACTGGCGCCGCTCACACCGTGTGTGTGTGTGTGCGCGCACGTGCCGAGTGAGCGCTCGTTCACGTCTCGTTTAACAGAGGTTTCCTAGCACAACTTCTGTCTTTGTAACTCGTTCCCCGTAGAGCCGCGGGGGAGAACCGTTCTCACTTGACTCAGTCATACCTTTTAGGTGTGTGCTGAATCTACCTTTGTTTTGCAAACACACTAATTACACGTGCACACTGGCACATTTACATTTATACTCAAACTAATGGCTTAAGGCTTTAGAATTTCTATGCATTGAAAAAACTCAAAAACCAGAT
>SSNR01000486.1:253589-263801 GCA_006937965.1 Callopanchax toddi | reverse complement strand
AATTGGTATATTTGCAAAACAAAGACAGGAGGGGTTACTACAAGATAGTAATTTCAAACCAACATTGTTGACATTTAAAAACTGCTGAGGTGGTACATTTAATATAAATAAAAACATTTTCCTATGAATTAAAAAAATCTAACTGAGTAAAATAATTAAATTAACAAGGGCTAAAGTATAAAGTGCACTGTGGACCCTGTGTCCTAAACTTATGTCATTAATGGCATTTTTTTTCTCTTACAGTATTTCTACTTTTATACTTTAAGTAGTTTTGAAACTGGTACTTTTATATTTGAGTAAAATGCTTCTGTTGATACTCCTACTTCTACAAAAGTCGTTTTAAAGCATAGTATACAGTGGGGCAAAAAAGTATTTGGTCAGCCACCGATTGTGCAAGTTCTCCCACTTAAAATGATGGCAGAGGTCAGTAATTTTCATCATAGGTACACTTCAACTGTGAGAGACAGAATGTGAAAAAAAAATCCATGAATTCACATGGTAGGATTTTTAAAGAATTTATTTGTAAATTAGGGTGGAAAATAAGTATTTGGTCTGGCTTTGAAAGGTCAGGGGTCAAACTAAAAGCTTTATCAACTCTAGAAAAATTTCTCTCTCCGAGATAGAAAAAATGCTTCAAAAAGACTTCAGTTAATCTGACCTGGACCAGATGGAAAAACATTTAAAAATTTCAAACTACAAATACATTTTCTCATCATAATTTAGTAATAAAATGTCATTTTCAATTTATTCTCATTTTATTTGCAATGTTGTCTCTTTTGGATTGTCAGATTCTTTCCATTCGTGTCCAGTCAACTTGTTTTCTTACATCTCCAACTTTTCCCAAAGTCGTCACAAAATTCTCTCCCTTTCTGTTCCAGACACATGCAGCAACTCTATGATTACCTTTATTAAAAAAAGTCTGTGACACACCTCCTTCTACCCCCTTTGAGGAGGTGTTTGCTCCACTGTATTCAACTGGAGTCCTGGTTAGTTTAAAGTTGGTTTTTCACGTTTGACATAGATGGCTTCTTTAACTCCTCTCTCAAACCATCGGTCTTCTCTGTCCAAAATGTGTACGTTGTCGTTTTCAAAGGTGTGTCCCTTGTCTTTGAGGTGGAGGTGGACTGCTGAGTCCTGGCCTGATGATGTGGCTCTCCTGTGTTGAGACATGCGCTTGTGCAGTTGTTTTGTTTCTCCAATCTAAAGGTCTGAACAGTCCTCACTGCACTGGCCTGCATAAACAATGCCACTGATCTTCTGTTTGGCCTCCTCTCCCTCATTAATGTTGGCAAACAGTTGCAGCCCAGTGAGAGTCTGGCTTTAGTGTTTGTTTTGACTAATAAGATTAAGAAGAACAAAAAAATAAATAACATCAATTCCCACTTGCTTCCCATAATTCTGTGTTGGCAGGTTCCAGTTGGGGAGAAAGCAGCAGCACCATACAACCGAACCATACCACCGAACCATACCACTCCATTCAAGGTCCATGTATGGTCCTCTTAAGCTTGGGGGTCCGTGGAATGAGTATGGTTAGGGCGGAGCTGTGGCGTTAAACAACATAGACCACGATCACTGCTTGTGACAAGCAAAACAAACCCTGGAGTTCATTATTTTATTATTACTAAAGTAAGAAGTAAAAACAATCCGCCCTGTAACGCTGGATCCGGCTCCTAAGGTCTGATCAGTGACTGAATCCCTCCGTCAGCAGGGACCCGCTGACCGCGGGTCTCCGCCTCCACCCGAGGAGGCAGAGACCCGCGGCTCGACCAGCTGTGTCGGACCGCGAGTGAATCCAACTGCAGATTCACCACGGCTGAACCCGGTGGTGCTGCGGTTCGACCGGCCGGACCCAGACCCGAGGAGGCGGAGACCCGCGGCTCGACCAGCTGGGTCGGACCGCGAGTGAATCCAACTGCGGATTCACCACGGCTGAACCCGGTGCCGCGGTGATCTCCGTGGGATTCGTTTACCGATCCAGACCTGTATACCTCCTCGGGTCTGTCAGCAGAGATCCGACCGTTGTTGTACACGGAAGTGATAAAATGCCAGCAAGTTACACCAAGTTTGATCACTTTCGGAGCTCCTAACATTCAGCGATAAGCTGCATTCAGGAAGAGGTAAAAAAAAATGAAAGAGTTTATAAAGAAGTTTCACAGGATGCAGCTGAAGGATTTGAGAGGACGCTGGAACAGTGTCAGGCCAGGCTGGAGAAATTAAAATGGAAACGCTCAACTGAAATAGCGGATCCGTACCGGACTACGAGGACCCGCCACCGAACCGTACCTGCCATGGAAATGAGGCTTTAGTTCCCAGTTTCAACAAACCAGTTGGATGAAGACACCGTGGGTGTAGAATTGATTAAATTAAGTTTATCTCTGTTTGTGCTTTAAGTGTGATACACCTGATCCAGCCAGCTGATGAATGATTAATGTTGTTTTGGTTTCTCAGATTGATGGCTCTACCCTGAGGACCCTGTGCATGCAGCACGGCCCTCTGATCACATTCCACCTCAACCTGCCTCATGGTAATGCTGTGGTTTGCTACAGCTCTAAGGATGAGGCCATCAAGGCCCAGAAGAGCCTGCACATGTAAGGCCTTCTAAACACACACTTGAACATTAGTCTGTAGATGTAAATCAGTGCTTATTACTCAGATTATTGTAAAGATAATTGTCTTTTTAGCCATTTATTTGAGTTTTGCTCATGTAGGATCTGATGACCTAATTATCCCACAGGTGTGTTTTGGGGAACACTACTATTCTGGCTGAGTTTGCCAGCGAGGAGGAAATCAACCGTTTCTTTGCACAAGGGCAGTCATTGGCCACTCCCTCCTCTGGCTGGCAGGCCATTGGCTCTTCTCCAAGCAGAATGGATCAGTCTCACGCCTTCCCCAGCCGCGCCTCTGAACCGACCCAGTGGAGCAGCAGCGATCTGCACAGATCCTCCCTCTGGGGTGGGCCCAACTATTCCAGTAGCCTGTGGGGGAGCCCCAGCAGCACGGAGCCAGGGAGGATCAGCAGCCCCTCTTCAATCAGCTCCTTCCTCCCAGTGGATCACCTGACCGGGGGCGGAGACTCCATGTGAACTGCCTTCCAGTCAGACTGGCTGTGAAGGAAGGGTCAGTAGAGAAATGTTAATCATCAGAAGAAAAATTAAAAAAAAAAATGTAGTTCTAAATGCAAAAGGCACTAGTTGGACTCTTCTCACTTACAAGATACTCAACAAACGGGGTCTCCCCTGTGGATTACACGTTACGTTTCTCTTTCTGCACATATGTCCACTTTGTTTTAGCCCAAAAACATATCAGTCGGAATACTTGAATCATGCAGGCCAATTCTATAATGTGAACGGATGGATATTTGCTTCCAGGTAGTGCTCTTTCAGACCGAAAAAAAGCTTCAGTCAATTCATTATTATTATTATATATTTTTGTTGCTCTTTCAGACCGAAAAAAAGCTTCAGTCAATTCATTATTATTATTATATATTTTTGTTTCATTCATCATGTTTATTTGAATTCCAATTCTCTTTATTTTTAACATTTTCATTTTTTTTTTTTTGCGTTTGTTTGCTGACGATGTTGGAGTATGAGCTTTTTTAACTTTGCACTGAATGTGTTTTTCTCAGTATATATAATCTGCAATATAGAGGGAGCAGCCAGTTTTTCCAGTGTAGCTGTTTACTCATTGAGGTCCTTATTGTGTGTTTGTGTGCGAGAATGCATTGTGAAAGAGTATGTGTGCGCTCCTCTCTGCCTTGGCACGCCTACCTTACTGCGTTGTTGTGGAGTTCAAGATCAACAAATAGTTAAAGAATAAAAACCTGACGTAGGATGATTATCTGATTATCGGGTGAAAGATTTAAAAAGTGACATTAAAAAGTATTGCACCAGTTTTTGTTTTAAAACTAAAGAAAGTTGAGCTCTGCAGTGCAAAGGACTGTATCCGCAGCTGGGACTAGCAAGCCCCGCCCATTGTAATATAAGTGGGTGGGGCCTATCTAGCAAGCCCTCCTGTCTGCCCTCTAGTGGGCAGGGAGGGAACAGCACTTTCAGAATAGGCTTTCAATGTTTTGGAGGTGCCACACTGCAACCTCTTGTTTACAAGACTTAGGAGGCAGAACGTGTGTTCATTCTTCATTTTAAAAAGAAGATGGAATAAAATTTAAAAATTAAGAAAAAAAATTTAAAAAGATAATAAACAATAAAAAAAACAAAAAATAAATAAATGATTAAAAAAAGTGAACTCTTATTGAGGATGAAGACGATGCGTTGTAACTCTGGGAATTCGGATCAGTGTTTTTTTTTTTTGTTTTTTTTTTGGCCATGGCGTTGGTTATTTAAACTATTCCTCTTGTCTGCTAAATAACCAGCAATGGTTCTCAGGAAATTAAGCCAGTTTCCCCCCTCCTCCTAGTTGAATTATTAAAAAAATAAACTACTATTCCTTGTAGGAAAGGAAAATCCAACATCTAGCACTGAAAACTATGTATAGGTCTTTTAGTTTTATTTCTTTCCTCTGCCAAATAACTGCTTTAAGCTGGAGAAGCTCACACACTGCTTTTAATATGCTGTCTTTAAAGGGGGGGTAGAGGAGGGCACCCCCCCTTCACTCCTCCACTCCACTGTTGTATAAAATGTGGGGAGTGTTAGTTGCGTGTGTCAGAGTGAAATCTTCTGTGTTGTCAGACTTATAAACCAAGAGAAAGGTAAATCTGTATCTATGCATACTGTACCCTCTCACATTCACAGAACCTACCGAGAGGCCATTCACTATCATTTCCCCCCCTTTGTGTCTCAGATGTTTGAAATGTTTCATTAAGTGCAACAAATGCTCCTTTAGTTTCATTTGTTTGCGTTTAAATCATTGCCATGAATGGTGTTTTGAGACAATAAGAAGAGAAATTGAAATCCTGTTTAGGTTGAAGATATTTTAACAGTGCAAAAGTCGTCCACATTTCATTGCCTTGATCCTAATTGTGTCCGAAGATGCAACAACAAGTCAAGTGGCTTCTACCTGTTTACAAATAGAAAATGATTGTATTGTTGTTTTGGTTGTTTGTTTTTCTCCCTTCCTCTCCTTTGGTTCAGAGGAGAGGGCGGGGCTGCTCATCTGAAGTTTCTGACGTCATAAGTGTGTGTGTGTGTGTGTGTGTGTGACCTGTACACCAGTGATTGTTAAGTTACGATAATGCACAATGTTATTGCGACGACACAAAAAGCTTCTGCGTGCGCGGGCGAGAGATCAGCATTAGTGAAGCCATGGACCTTAAGTTTTTTCTTTTTAAGCCTGTTGTGTGTTCTGCGTGCTCACACACCCTGATATTAGGTTTTTATTTCACAAGTACTACAGCTGTTGTCTTTGTGTTTAGCCCTGATGATCCACCATCTTTAAAGCGGATGTAGTGAAACCGAACCTTGAGTATTAGCCAGACTTGACAGTGGTGTGCCAGTATTGAACGCTCTTTACCAAATACTTCAATCATACGAAAGATTAGTTTACTTAATTCCACATCTGTTTGCTTAAACTATATATAAATATATATATTGTATTTGTTTTGTTATCCAGTGGAACATCTGACCTGTTGTGTGTTTTTGTGTTAACTTAATTTGACTAATTGAACTGGGGAGCCTTGGATTTTGCACTTGAACTAATTGGAGGAGAGCTGAGTGGGTGAGATGGGGTGGGGGTTTCAGGTCAGTCTGAGGGAGAAGGTGTTCCTGTGTTATTGTGTGAAGATAAGTGTGTTTACGTGTGTGAGATGGTGCTTGTTGGTCCCAGTGAAGGAACAGATGTAGATTAACTCACCTCAAACTCTGAGCTGAGCCAGATTGTAGCTGAAATGGTTCTGAAGTCTCATTAGGATTATCTATATTAAGCCCAAATCTCACTGAGCTGGGACTGTTGTGGATACAGAATGACAAAAAAAAAAGTTTTACTTCGAATCATTCTGATTTAAGCAGCTAGAGACCAGATAATCGGCACGGTCAGCCAATCTGAAACGTTTTGGTTCATGAATGAACCATAAAGCAATAAAAACCCTGATGTATTTCATGGTCCATGAACACCTTTAGATTCTCCACGTGGAAGTTTTTACTTCCAGAATCAAAATACTGTTCTGTTACTTTTAGTTCTTGATTATAAACTAGAATGAGAATCAGCAGGTCAGAGCTGTAAAATTCAGATTGGCCTGTTTATGACGAGGTCACATGGGACATACTGTCAGTCAAAAAGTATCCTAAATTGAAATAAAACTTCTAATCTTAATATTTCTACTATTTGGTCCCCATTTATCTCACATTTTCACTCAGAAGCTAAATTGAGAGTGAAGTTTCCTTAAACGTACAGCTTTTCTGACGATGGTTGAAAATCCCATCAGCCACAGAGGTAATGGTGAACCTCCAGTTTATCACCAACAGTCTCATCCCAGTGAGGCTTTAACTGAAAACGGCCTCAGCAGCTCGCTGTGCTGGACTCAGACCACGCCCTGTTACCACGGTGACCGCTGTCCTTTAAGCGCTCGCGTCTTGAGCTCGACTGAATCCAAGTGGAGCCGTCGTAACTCAGGCTAAGTGTTGAGACTCGTGAAGGACTGGTTCTTCCAGGCTTTTCAGGAACATGGAGTTGCACTCGCCTCGTTTGCTGGCTTATCTAGAATCAGCTCTCCGTATGCTTCCTCCCAGCTTAACTACAGGAGAGGAGATGCAAAACTGACAAGAAATGTGGGGAGAGTGGACTCCAGTTTGTAATATTCCCTTTCTGTTTGCTTTTGGTAATGTTTATTTTCAAGCACTGACACACAATCAGCCTTGTCGTTCTTTAGTATCTTCTCCTTAACCATTAGTGGACGATAACTGCTCTGTGATCAGCTGCTCAGGAAAGAGCATCACCTGCTGTTGGAGAAGGGATAAGCAATGTCTGTAAAACGCCTCAGAAATGTTACTGTTTAGTTTCCCCGCGTTGTTTTTAAGGTCTGTCTCATCCAATCTACTGTTGTGTGTGTGTGTGTGAACTTATCATGCCAAATTGAGGAGGGAGGGTTGATAGGGAAGGAAAGGGATAGATTTTAATCGTTTTTAGTTGTGTATGTGTGCATATGTGTATTTAAAAAGCTGGACAATAATAAATGCTTGAAGAAAAATAAAAATTAGCAAAAGGATGACGTGAGAAAAAACCACCACGAGCAATGTACAATCCCCAAGGCTGCCAAGCAGCTTCAGAACAGGGCCAGGTGAGGGGAGGAAGGAAGGACGTTTGCTGATGATATTCTACTACTTTTTAATATTTAAGTACAAATAATAATAATGTGACTTGTTGTGTTTCTCTTAACTATCCTGTGAGTAAATGCTATATCATAACACACACCCAACGGCTCGTACAGTCGATCAAAAGTGCTAAGGCTATTATTATTTTTTGAGAGAAAAAAAAAGCAAAAAGAAGAAAAAAAAAACAACAAACAAAAAAAAATCCACACAAAAACTGTGAGAATCTGCTGTCTGTTTTACATTTAGTATGACCACGTGTACAAACCCTGAAAAGCTTTAGTCTAACCAGCACAAAGATGTGGGGGTGGGTGGGTGGGGGAGGGGAGGGGGGTGTTGCTCAGAGAGACTATGCAGTGGAGTGTTGAACCCAGGCTTCCATGTCCACCTTGGGTTTGTTTCCTCTTTGTTTTGTTTAATAATGATGATAAATCCCAAAAACTTTTTAAAAACACAGCTGAGATGGGATTCCCAATAATGTTTCTCAAACATGTGCCATCTTTGAATTGTACTACTACTAATATTTTAAAAACTTAAAAAAGGAAGAAAAAAAATCGCCTGATAAACCTTTATGACCAGGTTGTGACCTGGTTCCAGGCCAGTTGTAGCAGGAGAGGACTGGTTCAGATTTACAAAGTCCGTTTATTTTCACAGCTTGTCTCCTTGTTACGCCGAGGGGAGCGAGGCCGGTAAAACTGCTAATTTTACACGACTACAATGTTTTTTATAGAGATTCTATCAATCCAGTGTGTAGTTGGATCACCTGTAAACCTATTATGCACATTGCTTTGGGGAGACTGTTGAAACTATATATAATATATATAAATATAAACGTACAGCGTCTTTAATCAACTGAGAGGACGTCTTCCTCTCTAAACAGGAAGTACCTTTTTATTATTTTTTTTTCCAAACGTCTTCCTCGGCTCATCAAAGGATTTTATCTTAAACTTCGGTGGAATCTGCACTTTTTGAAGGACAATCTTTATTTGTATGGGTATAAATTGACAAAGTAAAAGCAAAGTCGCCTGATATTACATGGTATAAAAAACCAACTCCAGTGTGCTCTAATGATGAATGTCTCCTCTGATGCTGTATTTGTTTGGTTTCATTTAATCTTTTTGTTCTCCTTTTGTTGCTTGGTTTGTTCTGTATTTTTTTTTTCTTTATTTTTTTGGATTTTAGTGCTCTTATGAGAATCTGTATTAAGGTTTATAGTAGTAGGTAATAGGTCTTCTGTTGGCTGTACTCGTATACTGATTACTGTTTGTAACCCTCTGGCTCCTGCAGCCAGCATACAAAGCTGTATAACTTGGGTACAACCCTGAATAAAGACTAATGATGACACAACGTTCACCTCCAGCTGTCTTCATTTCTTTGCAGGTTAAAGCAGATATGTGGAGTTTTTCAGCAAGACTATTTACTATCTACTCTTCATGTTCAACTGGTCAGCAGGCTGCTGGTCTTTCTCTTCCTGCAGAGACAAAACAAAACTAAAAACAGAGCATTTACATATTGGTGTTGCCTTAAACCAGGGGTGCCCAAAGTGGGGCCCGCGGGCCAAAGTTGGCCCACCGATTATTTAATTTGGCCCTCCTGGCCCTCTGTGGGGTACCCTAGATGCTGGGTGAACATTGACCAGAAACCCACTGTTTCCCTCAGCCAATTCAGCATTACGTGAACAGGCCCAATGACTCTATATTGGGCTGCATATAGCCCTCACTCATGGTGCCAACAAAATCTTAGAAATGTCACAATTTAAAATCAAAATTGAAATACAAGTAAGTACAAAGGACATTTAGAGTAGATTTATGCACGCATGTACATTTGCACACTTTATAAAACCACAAAGAGTTATATTTTGTCAATGTATGTAATCTTCCATGAGCCTTTGCTGCTGGACCAGACCGGATCAAACTTGCTCCAAGCTCGCGGGTAACCCTCTGGCTACTAGCCTAAGCAGCTATTATCAACATGGAGCGTCGTCCTCAGTGGCACACAGACTAAAGGCATTTTAAAAAACGCTGGGAGGAAGACTATTTTTTTTACAGATATCAATGGTAAAGCGGTCTGCCTTATTTGTAACCAGTCCGTTGCTGTACTCAAGGAGTATAATATTCGTCATCACTATGAGACAAAGCACGCAGGATTTTCACAATGCAGAGGTGATGCCCAAAAGAAAAAGATCAGGGAGCTGCTAGCACTACATATGATTACAAATAACAAAGACAGTTGTTTGTTCTAAATACCTATATGTTCTTTAAACAGAAAGGATGGTTAAATAATTGCAAAATGAATAAAAAGTAGTGTTCTATACTTCATCATTAGTTTTTGTATTTTATAAATGCTACATTCGGCCCGCGGCTCTCTGATAGATGTTCATTTTGGCCCTTTGAGGGAAAAAGTTTGGGCACCCCTGCCCTAAACTGAAAAGAACAGCAGGGTCTGCAGGAGTAACATGTGATCTATACAACCAGTCTGTTCCTGTACACAAAACAGACACATCAGATGAACGTCTGAATGACGGCCATCTGCTCGTCATTCATTCTGAAGTGGGGCTGACCTGGTGCACACCAGATACTTCCCTACCTAGTACCGATCGCCCTCTATGGTTCAGGACACGGTTCACGGATCCGCGCTCGTGCGTTTGCTAAATCCTCCCCGACCCGACAGCTCGCGCTCTGAATCAGCTGATAAATAATTCCCCTCTGAGAAAGACGTTCATTTAGTCATCACATATCAAGTTCTCTCTATCAGAATCAGTCATTTTAGTTAACCAGAACAAAAGATCACTGATCCATTCTCTGATGTGCGCGCGGACCAGCTGACCCCCCCATCTGTCAGCTGATCTCCTCTCTGATAGAGAAACCAGACTCATCTATTTCTGTCTAGATAACGTGTTGTTTTGGACTTTTATCCGAGCTAATGCACGTTAATACTAACGGTGTTCAGACAG
>SSNR01000486.1:233716-250689 GCA_006937965.1 Callopanchax toddi | reverse complement strand
GACAAACGAAATGACACAGAAAGAAAAACAAAAAACACAAAAAAGAACAAAACAAAACAAAAAACACAAAAAGAACCAAAAGAACAAAAATATAACAAAAAATTAAACAGATGACTGCAGCCTCAACAGGGCATCAGCCAGTGTCCTACTTGTGCCGGTCCCAAGCCCGGGTAAATGCAGAGGGTAGGGATCAAATATGAACATAAATCTATGGATAGAGGAACTGATATGATGATGGTGTAGTTTTTGATGCATTTAAGGGATTGGGGGGGGGTGATGACAAAAAAATTCTTAGCGTGTCCAGACTCGCCCCCCCTGATATTCTACCTGCCCCCCTTAGTGGGGCTGGCTAGATCCGGCCCTGTTGGCCACCGACTGAGAGGTCTGGTTGGGGACAGCATACACATCAACAATCTTGGTAAAATAGTCCTCCACCACTAGCACATATCTGTTGCCTTTTGATGTGATTGGCAGTTCCACTGACACTGGAGCTTTGCAGGTCTGACATGCAGCACATTGTTCACACCACAGCTTAATGTCTCTAAACACTGAGGGCCAATATCAAGTTCTGCGGGCACGCTCAAAAACCTTCTCAGCCGAGAAATGTGCAGAAACTGGTCCTCCATGTAGATGCTGCAAGATCTCAGACACGAGGGAATGTGGCACCACCACTTGACTCAGAGCATCTCCTGTGATGGATGAGGCCACCTGACAACACAGCAGTCCATTCACCTCCCCCAGACAGGATTACTCAGTCCATACTTACACGGCCATCGTGAGCTGCCTTTCATCTGTGCCCGGGGTGGACGACCTCCCTCTCCTTCCAACCATGTTAAGACCATCCGTATATCTGGGTCGGCATTTTGTTAACTCCCCAGCCTTGTGGGTAAGCAGTGGCAGGGCAGGGATAGCCTCCAGACATCCAGGTGGTGCTCCAAAGACGCCACCTCAGGAGAGGATGAAACAGGTTTCTGGGACAGCCCTGCACCCCCATCCAGGTTGATGTCATTCACCTGCAGTATCTTGGAACTCAGCTAGGCTCCCAGCTCTCTGAAGCTGCCGTGATAATGCATCTGCATTACTGTAGTATGACTCAGTCCATTTTTATAATGAATGACCCAATCAAATGGATCCAGCTCCAGGAGCCACCTGGCTCTTTTCCCTGTAGGATCCTTATCCAGAGCCATTTTTCTGAGACTTAAAAGAGGTTTGTGGTCAGTGATAATGCTGCCGATCCCAGATAGTGTCTGAACTGACGAACAGCCCACACTATGGCCCATAGTTCTCTATCAAAAGTGGACCAACACCTTTCAGTTGAGGTGAGTGACTGACTGACTAGCGTATGCCACTACTCTCCAGCCCATTCTTCTGTGTCAACGCAGCTCCCACTGCCTCCAAGGAGGCATCGTGTACACTTTAAAAGGGATGCTGATGCATGGTAACAATTGGAGCAGATAAGACCTGTTTCATGTAATCAAAAGCTCTGTCACATTCAGCCGACCACTCGAACACGACATCTTTACAGGTCAGCTGGTGCAATGGAGCTGCATGTCGAGCAAAGTCCTTAATAAAACGTCTATAATACTATAATAGGAGCATGGGCCCACAAATGCTCTAACTTCTGTAGGATTGGTAGGCGTTGGCCAGGTCCTGACTTTTTCTGTGTTTCTTGGATCTAGTTGCAGGTCCTGATGGAAGACATGACCCAGAAACACCACATGGTCACGGGCTAGATGGCATTTTGATGGATTCAGGTTGAGATCCAGTTTTTATCCAGGTCCTCATTTCTGTGACTCAGTATCTGACATTTAAAGATTATTTTACTACTTTTTAATGCTATTATATTTCCGTGCCATTATTTTTATGCTGTAATTTTAGTCTCTGTCACTTTGCTGACCTGAATTTCCCCACTGAGGGACAATAAAGGGCTTTTCTATTCTAAATGTGCCAATTCTGAAGTCTTTGAAGCTTTATTATTACCATTAAAATAGTACTTGTAGCTGCTGCAGGAGGGACTATATTTTTTTTGTAAAAACATTTGTTCTGTAAACAGCGTTTTTTCTGTTCTACCAAACATAAATCCTAATATTAATAAATCCTGCTTGACTCACAAATCAGCTGCAGCTTGTCAAGATTGAAAATGAGCTTAACTTAATTCTACTTAACACTTAATTCTACTCGAGTCCCAAACCACAAATCTGTTTCTGAATAATCTGAACAGCAGTAACAGAACCATACAAACTGTTTTTACTTGTTTATTTATGAGAAATTATACACCAAAAACCACAGGCTGGGGCTAAAAGAAACTAAATCAGAGCTGTGGTACGTTGTTGTTGTTTTAATAGTTTTTTTCGCTACGCGCCCAAGAACATGTTCATTTAAATACAGTGAAACACAAGACTCGGCAGGTGATGCAGAATTCGCCATGATGGACTGAACAGCTGACAGGGTCAAAGTGGAAAATGGATCGATGCCAAACTGCTTCTCAAGAACTTCCTGTGTGGGGCGGTCAACCTCTGTAAGCAGAGAAACGTGCAATCAGAGCCTGACAGGCAAAAACCGAGGGACATAAAACCCTCGTCACATACCTGCCTCTGAGCTACAGAACAGATTATTCATAAACGTCCTTTTTGTCTGCGATGTACTGTACAATCTCCTCTGGAGTCATCAGCTTCTCTGCCTCTGCATCTGGGATCTCAAATCCTGCAGCAGAAACATTAGTATTTAATAATGCTGTGTTACCAGGTGTGTGTTGCTGAGTATCCCCAAAACACACAGAGGTTTAATCTCACCAAACTCATCTTCCATAGCCATTATGATCTCCACCTGGTCCAAGCTGTCTAAACCCAAATCTTTCATGAAGTGGGAGGACGTCTCCAGCTGAGGGACACAAAGAAAAAACAAAAATAAACAAAAACCAGTAAATATAGAGCTGTTTGCTACTGATGCTGACTAAACTTCTATGTTGTCTGAATTAATATTAGAAGCTCTTAAATCCATCCTTCCCTCCCTGCCCTATCTCCAGAGGTCACAGAGCCTTTAAGAGCTAATCTGCAGGCTTTCCAGATAGGAGGTTCAACAAACTCTGAGTTAACTTACTCCAAGTGAGGAATTTAGTTTTTGGTACCAGAGCAGCTGATTTCAATGAGTTCAATCAGCTAAAATATAGCAATCAACACTGCTGAAGTACAACGAACACGAGTTGATGTGCAAGTTTAAATCCACTCATTTAACACTGATCTGCACTTCCTGTTGTAGCTTTTAGGTAAGACAGAGGTGGAATGAGTAAAAATAATTGAATGTAATCCATCAGGCAAAAAGCAAACATAGACCCAGTTAAAAATTAAGTTTAAAAATATAAATCAGAAAGGATATTCATCATTTACAGATATAAATGAATGAAAAGTGTTCCAATTAAAATAATTGGGAATAAGAGCACGTCCAATATAAACCTGACGTCAAGCATTATGTAACTGCTTCAAAATGAACTGTTTATAAATTAACAGACTGCTGGTAGAAAACCTGTTAGGAGCATGTTTAGTTCAGTCTGTTACCATGGTGATAGTCCCTCAGGATTCAATTTCCTCCACTCAGGGTTAACACACAACACTCTTTCTAGAATACCCCACAACTTGTTCTTATTCTCACCTTTTCTGGGCTGATCTTGTCGTAGAGCTTCAGTACATACATGACACGGTCTTTGATGGTTTCTAAGGTGAGGGGGGGCAGGTCCCCATACTGTCGGCACAACACGCCCACCGAGGGGATCTAAATGAGGCCAAAAGGGAAAAATGAAGGATGTGAAGCAACAAGGTTTTGACCATTCAACCCAATCCCTAAATATTAATGCTCTAAAATACAAGTATGTAAACAAAGACAGCACCCTAGTACAGAAAAACACTTCAAGTTGACAACTCAATGACGATAACTCTATTAGCTTCAGATAATTACTCGTTACATACAGCTTACAGTTGTCTGACATTTCTTCTGAATGTTAATACATAACGTACAGGGTCACATGACATTGTTATTAGTCTTTACATACATAATGGTTTTCACATATTACAAACATAGGTGCCACTCTTAATGTCTGAATCATTACTCGTCATCCAGAGAAAGTTAGTGAAATGATTTTAAGCAAAAGAAGGAAAAGAAAATCCATTTATAAAGATATAGGATCTTATTCTTGTCTGTAGTTAAGTAAATATATCTCTAAAACATTGATAGTTTAACGGTGTGTTGTTTTACCACTTGTTGTAGTAGTTTTGCATTTTTATATTCTAAAAGTATTGCCAAAGAAATTTGTAAATTAACCATGTTTGCTAAGAGGCCTGTGTGTAGAGGAACGGTCACTTTATTTAACATACTTTATTATTTAAAATAAAACTTAAACTAAACTGAAATCAGATGCAAGTTTCAAACTTTCAAAATGATCCCTGAATACAGAGAAGTCCAGCACTACAACACAAATTTAAGTCAAGTCAATGAACTTTGCTAAGCAGCTAGCCTAACTTGCTAACTAAGTAGCTAAACAGGCAAACACTGAGGTACTGTCAGAAAACGAGCCGTCACAACGCGTCATGAGCCTACAGCTGAGTTTCTCAACAACATTTATTCACACTAGTTCAGGTAAATAGTCAACCGGCTCTGTGAACCTGCAGCTGGTTCTGTTAGCCTGTTAGTTTTGAAAGACATCAGTAGGTCATAGCAGCCAGGCCACGACTCTCCCAATGTTAGCGGGACTCACCCCGCTCTGAACGAGCCACCGCGTCCTCCGGCGGTCTGCGGCCAAGGAGAGGGGTCGGTGGGTGCTGACTGCCGGTATGACAGCGACTCTGACTGCGGGGTTACCGGAGCAAAGCCTCAGCGAAGGTCGACCAAACGAGCGGACACACTGCAGCAGGACACGGGCTGCCATGTTGGTAGAGAAGCTGCTGAAGGATCAGCGGCGTGTGAGAATCAGATAAATCGATTCCAAAAGGTCCTCAGTGCGCATGCGTACAACCTAAATGCGTTTTATTTATCATTTTAAAGCTTATATGTTTAAACGGCTGATTAGCAAAAACACGGTTTAATTGTTTTTTAATCAAAATAAATGTAATTTAAATGTAAGAATGAAAGTAATGAAGCTAAAGAACTCAGCTTAGGCAAGAGTAATCGATCCAAGAATGATTTGATGGCAGAAAAGCTCTGTCAGTGCTTCTACTTTACAGCTGGTCCTGGAGAAGGGCCATTGCCCACTAAATACCATTCTGGTTCTTGCTTGGGCTTGCTTGTTCAACTGGATGACAGCTCTGACCTCAACCCTGCTTGGACGAGGTCACGAGGAGAAGACTGTCTCCAGATGAACCACAGCCAAGAGGACACCAAACCGTCCACAACATCTCCAATCAAACCGAACCCAGTTGCAGCACCAACAATCTGGATTATCGGCTCTAGCTACATCAGATGAGGTGAGGAAGCCACTGATAAACCTTGGGCTGGGCTCCAAGCTAACGTCCAGTGGTTCTGCAAAAGAGGCATGCACAGGAATGGTGTCCTTTATACGCAGACGTGTCCACACATGGTGCTCCAGATGTTCTGGTTGTTCACGCTGGAGGTAACGACCTGGGTCTCATGTCACCAATGGAGCTGGTTTCTGTCATCCAGCAGGAAAACGAGGAAAAGAAACCGAGACAAGGAAAAAGAGGCAAAGAAACTCCTGAAAGAGAAGGAAAAAGAGGCAAATAAACTGCTGAAATAAAATAAAAGACTTACTTCAATAAAAGCCAATATAAATGGTTTTCTCACTCAGAACACCCTCCTGGAGCCAGGATGCTGAGTGTCTCCGAGCTCTGGTTGGTGGACCCAAGCCAAGAGACAAGATGGACACTCTGCAGCTCCAAGCTGCAGGAAGGAAACTTCTGTTGTTTCAAATGAATCAAAATGCTGTTTTGACTTTATCTTTTCAAGTCACAATAGAAAGCAAAGGGCTCTGGTAAAGGTACGCTCCGTAATGATGAGACGGGGTTCGACCCCCTGCAGTGCCCTGCTGACTGTGTTGACATAGGATGCTACCACCAAACTCTCTTGTTTTTTTAAGTTGTTCAAAATGAGACTTAAAAGATTTTCATTCATTTCAGTACAGAGGTATTTCTAGGAAGATGCAAAGTCAACAGTTGTTTTTGTTTATTTGAGAACAACAACATTAATATTTGTCCACATTTACAACCAGTTTGAGATGGAATCAAATGATCAATGCAAACTGCAGGCAATCCAACATGTTAGAGTGACAAAAACAATGGTGTCATCAGCATTTATATATATATTTACAAGTTTGTTTAACCACACCAGAGACAGGACACACGATGAAAATTGTTGCCACCTGAGACAGTATATCACATAATAGTTGGATGTAAGATGCAGGAAGGGAAAGCATCCATTGAACACCATCACTAAGTTACTGGAAAAGTGTAGACTGATGTTCAGTTGTTTGAATGCTGATTCAGCATTACTCATATTATAAAAAGTGGCATCTCTTCCAGAAAGTCTGATTACAATTGTATGTTTGCATTTGTAGACATAATAGAAACATAACTAGTGTTTCAGAGCTGCTGATATATGATTGCATTTATACTGATGTTTACTTCTTTGTTTGTTTTCTCCTAAACTTTTGAAATTGAAACCTCTGAGATCAGATTTTCATTTAGGGGTTATTTTATATGATTTATGGCCTGTATAGTAAAATATTGTCATTTAAAATACAAAGTAAAAACTAAAGAGAGAACGGAAGGCATTAGAAATACCTTTTAGTGCATTTTATTGAAGTTTTTCCAGTAAAGCGTTTGTCCAGATTTGTAAATGCATCCTTAATGTAGCCTAGTATACTAGACCGTCAGTTCTGCTCTGCAGACTTTTATATATCCACATATATATAGTATGGCTTGCCAGGCTATCCTTAATGTATATTCCTATGAATGTTGTGCTTTAAGGCAGTGGTGTCTAAACCTTTTCCCACACAGCTCAAAAACTGTCATCATAGATAGATAACTTTTTTATCCCTCAGGAAAATTTTCCTCTGGGAAATTCAGTTTCTTGCAGCAGTAGCACATCGACAGAAGGCAGTTTCTACAGAAGCATAAAAACTAGAATTTAAAAAAGTAGTAAAAAGAGTCAGAATGTGTTTTGCTCATAGTTTGCGTGGAAATCATAAAT
Organism: Callopanchax toddi; assembly: GCA_006937965.1. NCBI lineage: Eukaryota > Metazoa > Chordata > Actinopteri > Cyprinodontiformes > Nothobranchiidae > Callopanchax > Callopanchax toddi. The sequence goes on along the minus strand of SSNR01000486.1, from coordinate 243,495 downwards.
ACACATAATGAACAGGAGGTGGCAGCAACACACCGTTAATGCCTAAACCAAAGAAGAAGAAACTCATCCGGACATGCGCAGAAGAACAAAAGCGGAGCGAACTGTTTGCTAGATGCTCTGCATGTTATTGTCAAATAATTACTTTTAATTTTAATACTTCTTAGACTTTATAATCATGGAGCTATCTGAGATATTGTACAACAAAGCGGAGTATATTGAGACGGTAATGTTGGATGTTTTCATGCGTTTTTGTAGCTAAATTAGCTCGTTTTTTGTTAACTAAAAGGGCGTTGGGTTTATTAGCTGGACCATTAAGATGTTTTATATTAATATCCAGAGTTGTTGTTTTATTACAGGCATCTGGAAACAAAGTGAGCCGGCAGTCTGTGCTGTGTGGGAGTCAGAACATCGTTCTTAACGGCAAAGTAAGGGAAACTACCTACTAGTATTATAGAAATGAGCTCCTGTCACTGATGTGTGTTTCTACTTCAGACCATAGTGATGAATGACTGCATCATCAGGGGAGACCTGGCTAACGTCAGAGTGGGGAGACACTGTGTGGTGAAAAGCCGGAGTGTTATAAGACCACCGTTCAAGAAGTTCAGCAAAGGGTAAGTGAAGTGTCTGTGTTCACCAGTATTTACAAGAATTCCTCAGTTACACCAGTATTCATCATCATCTAATGAACAATACTCAGATTAGAAGAAGATATTAAACACTAAACACATTTTTAGATTGGATTCACTGACACACCGATTTATTATTTAGACTATTGTTATATTTAAAGGGGTTTAATGCCTTTTTAAAGTTTAAAAAGTTACTATTTCAAAGCAACTCTAATAATTTTCAGTTGTTTCTGATTTTTTTCAGAGGAATGATTAGATTGTTTGTCTATTAAAAAATCTATAACCTATAATATATGATTTATTTAGGCATTAAACAGTTCAGTGTTCTCGAAAATGTTTGAATTCTCTAAAAGAAATTAGTTGTAGCACAATAACATTTACTTTATGAGACAGGTAATCACTAATAGACGGTGCTGGAAGAGCTTGAATTTGATGTTGGCAAAGGCGTATTAAATCATGTAGTCTACATATAACAAACAGCTCATTTTAATGTGTTTTCATCCACAAACAAGTTTGCAGTTTTTACAAGCATAAATATTAGCAGCAGTGGTAAAATGTAGCACTTCTGGTAAGACTTCAATAAAATATAGTGTAGGGATGATGCACGTTTTCCAAATTTAGTTTAACCGGCTATTGGAGCTCTTAATGGTTAAAAATCGGTTAACCGGAAACACACTTGAAAATGGCTGAGGAATCCCCCTAAGTAAGATTTTGCTTTTAAATCCTCGTTTTCCTTCCAGAGTGGCGTTCTTCCCGCTGCACATCGGAGATCACGTCTTCATTGAGGAGGACTGTGTGGTCAACGCGGCACAGATTGGGTCCTATGTCCACATCGGGAAGAACTGCGTCATAGTGAGTGAGAATAAAACTTTTGCATCGACTTGTGAACTAGCGGTGTGAAGTTAAAAATTCTAATTATAATAAAAATATTAATAATAATGCATTTTATTTATAGTTTTTTTTTTTGCCTCATCTTACAATAAAACAAATTAACAGCAAGATAAAACAAATATTAACACCTCATCTTACAATAAAACAAATTAACAGCAAGATAAAACAAATATTAACACTAAAAAGCACCTAATAAATAATTCAATGGAAACTGGTAAAATAAGATTCATTCACAAAAATAGGTTTAGAGGCGTGATTTGAAAAGTGTAATAGAGTCAATGGTATGAATGTCAGGAGGGAGAGAGTTCCAGAGGTGAAGGGCAGAGCGACTGATCGCTCTAGACCCCATGGTGGACAGACGGAATGGGGCACAGAGAGATGGATGGAGGAGGAGGACCTGAGAGAACGAGTGGGGATGTGAATCTGCAGCAGTTCACTAAGAGATGGAGGAGTGAGGTTATGGATTGCATGTTATGAGAGGAGAGTGATTTTATTAAGCCAGTGCTGCTGCAGCAAGATGGGCAATACGCAGCCTGAATCATTTTACTGGTATGGGACTGAAATGGTAATGGACTGTGAAGAATGACACCCAGACCCAGAGGTGATGGTCTAACGGAGGAGTTGTCAATGGTAAAGGAGACGCTGTTAGAATGAGCTAAAGTGGAAGAATCTCTGTTTTATCCCTGTTGATTTAAATAAAACAGTTTGAGAACCATGTTTTAATTTCAGAGGGAAAGAGGAGGTGGGCTTGGTGGAAAAGTAGAGCAGGGTGTCATCTGCAAAACTATAAAAACTTTATAAAATTTACATTACATTTTGCCAAGTGGAAGGAGATCAATTTTAAATAGAAGAGGCCCCGTGTCAGAACCCTGGGGAACACCAAAAGTGATTAGAATGGACATGAATGTGAAGGATACTAATTGAATGAATTGAGTGCTTCCTGAGAGCTGAGACTTAAACCAGTTTAGAAGAGTGTTAACTGACCCATGCCAATAGAGAAGTGATTAAATTAGAAATCTAATTAGTACAACACTATTAATCCAATAAGTAAAAAAACACAAACCACCTACTAATCTGGTAAAAACTACCTACTAAAGTACCACTCCCCACACCAGGTTTTTCAGGTTTTCCACTTCCTTTTCTTTTTCTGTGTCCTGTCTGGCAGTATAGCAATCAGAATTGATGTCTGAATGCCAAAAACAAGCCTTACAGATTTAAAATCTGCAAGTTTTCCATTTCCAAAGAGTGGAGAGGTCTGTAATCTTCCTCGTAGGAACACCTCAACTGTAGAATAGAAAAGCCCTTTATTCCTCAGTGGGGAAATTCAGGTGCTGTGAGACAGAATCTTTAAAAATATGTAGAAAATCACATTGGATCAGTTTTAAATAATCAATTTCCAAGGAATAGGTATTTGATAAAGCAGAAAAATAGAACTTAGTATCTGTACCAGTTCCAGAGGCCAGATGTTTCCTGTAGTTCCTGACCAGGTTAGCATCACTGCAGCAGCACTAATCAAACTGTGTTAGAAAGCGTCTGGTTGGTCACATGTTGGTCACAGGACAGAGAAACCATGAAGCTCACTGTTGAGGATATTTCAGACTCTTCATGTGACTTTTATTTAGTGCTGTTTTTTTGTGTGTGTGTGTCTTTTTAACAAAACATTTCAGTGGAAATGCTGATGAAGCCCTTTGTGAACACAAACATGGGTTTGTGAAGATGCAGATTAGTGTGAATGCACCAAGGAGGAACTGAGATTGAGGATTTAGATTCACGTTTGGAATAGGAAATGTTTTTAGAAAAAAATAACTGTTCCACATCATCGCTGTTCTTTGTTTTGTTCTGACATGCAGGGTCGTCGGTGTGTGCTCAAAGACTGCTGCAAAATCTTAGACAACACCGTGCTCCCTCCTGAGACGGTGGTGCCACCTTTCACCGTCTTCTCTGGATGTCCAGGTCAGCAGGACCCAGACTACACCCCTCTAATCACCTGGCCTCCATTTAACCGTGTTGGTCTTGTGTTCTCTTTAGGTTTGTTTTCAGGAGAGCTCCCTGAGTGCACACAGGACCTGATGATCGACGTCACTAAGAGCTACTACCAGAAGTTCCTGCCCCTCAGCCAGATCTGAACCGCTCCCTATCTAGAGTTCAGTCTGAAGCTCCTGTCAGGCCGTGGTGGACTTCAGAGAGTTGAATCACTGAAACCTTGAGTTGCACTGCCCAAGGAGAAAAAAGCTAAACAACATACCAGACATAAAATCTGACTGCAGCTCATCTTTGAAACCCACCCACCATTTCAGATGTAAACACACTATGATGCCTCTCAAATATAAAAGAAAACACACATCTAGTTTCCTTTGAAGCATAAAACAGATTTCTTTCTGCTGGTCTCTGTTTGGCTCCCTGATGAGGACTAATGAAGGATGGAGGTAGTGATATTCAACAATTCTGGACCAAAACCATTTATTCAGCTGCACCCAGCAAAGAATAAAAGTAGTTTTGTTTATTTCTAAATGTTAAACTGTGTCTTCTCCTCAAATGACTCTAAAGTATTTAATGTGTTATAAAATATTTCCAAGGTTCTTTTTTTTTATCAACTGTTACTTTGTCAACAACAGCTGATACACAAATAAAAGAATGAGTTAAAACATTTCAAGTGTCTTAAAACATTTGCATCAATATGGATACAAATATTCCGCACCAGAATGAACAACAATCAAGCCTGTTTTTACAGATTTTTTATTTTTAGCTAATATATTTGTCTATCTGACATACAGGGTGTTTGCTCCAAAATCGCCATAAAAATTATTTCTATTAATTCCAGACGTTTGAGGCAAATTGCTGTAAAACAACAACCCTGTGGTGGACAGGAGACCTGTCCAGGGTGTCCCCTGACTCTGGACTCATGGATCTATGCAGATCAACACCAACTCCTCACGACCGTCCCTCACTGGATGAAGTGGTTCAGAAAATAAAACGGATGGATGGATGCTGTTAAAACATTTGTTTTACACATCTTATGGAAATTGTTAAATATTCATCTCATTAAAATATGTTTTAGTAACACAGGAACAAAGAGGAAACATTGAAATGACAAAATTCTTGTGTATGTATAGGTTTGCTTATTTAAGACCTCACCTCGCCTCACTTTCTGTCACTTTATCTGGATCATGCAGCGTCCCCAGTAGGGAATCCCAGACCATCCTCTCCTCCACTGGGACCCTAGGTGTTCCCACGGTAGCCTGAAGCCTAGCCACCCTGCAGAGGAAACTGATTTCAGCCACTTGCATCTGCAATATTGTTCTTTTGTTCATGACCCAAAGCTCATGATGACCATAGGTGAGGAATGGAATGTTGATCGAAAGCTATAAACATACAGACTGAGAGCCTTGAGGCTAACAAAAACAAAAAATGTTACATGTTTTACTTATTTTCTAGAAATGTGCTAACAAATAGCTTTAGAGCTCTTTCCAGGTTAGTGTAATTTTCTAAAAAAAAAAAAAAAAAATGTAACAATAAAACAAAAAAAAAAAAAAAAAATGTAACAATAAAACAAGCTGCAGTGGATGCATTTCATAAAAAAATATGAAAGTTTGTGAATTACCGGTATGTCATTTTCTTTTGTAGGAGAAATAAGAAAACAAAACCCTCTAGTCTGCTGACCCATTCTAGGTCAGTTCCTCTGATGCCCCCTGCTGGTTTACAGCAGAAGTTCAGAGAAAAACAAAAAAAAGTATTTTGGGGAATTTGTGTCTACTTTGGGCAATACAGGCTATATTATAACAATGAATGAATATTACATTTTCATTTATATTCAATAGAATGCAACAATATTTACCTTTTTTATCTTTAAATTTGATAGAACAAATGTTTTCACCAAGAAAAAAAAAGCTCTACCCAGATGTTGTCCACTTTAATGATAAAACAAAATTGTCTTAAAAATTTAGAGATCATTAAATGTAAAAATCATGCACAAGCCTGAGTACCCATGCTTATTCAAAGTAACTAGAATTTAAAAATAATTTTTCATAATAAAATCAAAGTCTGCAAAAGAGAAATGTCACAACCAGTCATTCACTTCCAACTCAATGGTTTTATTTATTTTACAATGTGAACCACACATATCATACCAACAATCATTTGTTAAGTATATAGATTAGCCATTTATCATTTTGTTGTACAAATAAGTATCCAGAAACAGCTGATCGTATAGTGTTGGCTCCAGAGACATGTGGTGTGAGTCGGCCTGTTTTCTTTAAACAATGCTGATGGAGGTCATGATGGAGCAAGGGAACAAACAAACAAAAACAATAAGTGCCACCTCTTCTGTAGCCAGTGAGAGGGGGGGCTGAAACAATCTGATGTGTAGCCAAATTTATTTTAGCCAAATTTATTTTTCTGGTCCGAACACACTGTTTAAATTACATGTCGTCATGACAACACAGAGTGGTCACTGTTTTTATTTTAGCCAAACACTCTTCCTAATGGAGTGCTGGACACACAGAGCTCAACAAAAAACAGGCATGGAAACTGGACGCCTCCAAAGTGAAATGTGACTTTTTGGCAGAGCTGATGGATTCATTCTGTTATATTGTTCACTTTACTTGTAAGAGCTGATCAGTTTACAGGAGGACGACTGCTCTTCTGCAACCAACGAAGCCTCAACGAGGACTTCTCAGGAGGTAAACCTGAACAAAAGGTCACTTAAAGCTCCAGATGCAGAAATTCATTACATGACCTCAGTCGTGTGAATATGTATGAAATTAGTGACCAAACTTTAACAGCATGATAAACTGGCATGCTTTAAAATGAAGAAATTTTACTTTCAGGCATACAAAGTGAAGAGGTTCAAACACAAAAGAAAAATAATAATAATAAATCAGCTCCAATGGGTCAAACAGGGAGAGATCTCCTACTGCAGGCGTTACTGGAATTATTACTATCACATTTAATATCTAAACAACTCAAAATTCATTTTTAACTGTGTTTAGACTCATAAACAAGTTCATATTAGATTTAAACCCCCAAATTCACACAAGATCGGTTCACATTATTTGTGCCAAATCTGCAGATTCAGCATCTTCTCCCTCACTGAAGGATTGACGCCATTTTAGGATTAAATTAGGTTATTCTGCAGAGGAAATTTAACTCCATTCAAGTTTTTTCCTAATGCACACATCCCTTTCAAATAAAGCAGCGGATCTACACTGCATCCAAACCCCTACCGTAGTTTTAGATTATCTTGTGTGCTGTGGCATGTTGAGTGATCCTCTTTAATGCATGCCAATAGTGTAAGAAGGTTTGTTTACAGCACTTCTCCAATAAATTCAATCATCTGACAAACAATGAAAGACTCTGAGTCTTTAGAACTTAACAAATTAAATCCACAACATGGTCAAATGTTATTGAAGAGTTGCTGAAATCAAGTGTTTGTCTTTTTTAAAGCACCTAAACACAAAAATGGCCTGCTGGGGGGGTTGGACGCGACGGAAGAGCCGATTTGTTTGCATGAGTTAGAGGTGAAAACTAAGTGCAAAAAATACTTATTGCAACTCATCATAATCATCACACGACCATAAAACAGCAGCTGCTTTCATGATAAGACAAAGGTAAAAGGGAGAGGGGGCATCACAGTCAGCGAGTGGGCCATTTCAAACACACACACACACACACACCTTACTCAATGTTATACTGAAATAAAGAAAAAAACAAAAGCAAAGTGAGGAATCTATGTAAAATTGACTAACTGCTTCCAAAAACCTGCCTAGATTTAACACTGATGGTTAAATAAAAAATAAGAAGGCGGCGGCGGCGTTAGGTGGAGCCACAACTGAAGCAGAGGACCTGGTGAGAACAGCCTGACTGTTAGACACAGGTATGTGGATACACAGGAGGCCAGGCTGGGTGGTGCTGCACACTACCACCAGGTAAATTAGCGCCACCACTGTCAGAAAATGGAACTACAACAATGAAGTAACAGAAAAACATCAGGTGGGAGGGGTCTTTGACATAGTTAGGTCCAACGTTTGGCGAGCAACTCCATCCACTGAGGGAAGCAATTTGATCATGGCCCTCACTTCCTTATTAAGGTGGTGGGTGAGGATGAGTGTGATTTAAGGGAGTGAAGGGTCAGAGGTCAAGCAGCACAGCATGCTTTCACCCCCTGAGAACTGTCTGCATCCAAGAACTGGTTAGTGAGCGTCTTCCTTGTCTCTTTTCCAGAGAAGAGAAATGTGTGATGAAGTTTGAACTTCCTCCAAATCTGCTCTCACACACACTGTTCTGATTGTACATCTGTGATTTGAACTTATTGTGTTGGGAAAGGAGGCAAGGATCAGTATCCAGGAGAACCTTCAGGCTTCAGTCCACACACTTGAATGTCCTTCTGTCCCACATCGGCTCATCCATCGCCCTCTCTCAGCTCTACTCTGAAGACCCATCCTTCACCTTCAGATCATCCGGTTGCGTTTGTGCGTGGGGGAGTCTGTGATGACATCAGTACATTGCGTGGAGTTTCGTTTCCTAGTCCCACCCCCTCCGGCGGAGGCAGAGCCAGTAGAGTCCAGATGTCGTGCCATCTCCTCAGAGATGAAAGTGTTCAGGTCGACATCCTGGAGCCCGTTACGCCTGCTGCGGCACACCGGTCCAGAGCCAGAAGAGCTACCTCCACCCGCACCACCTGCATTGCTGCTGCTGCTGCTCACATGTGTGGGAGAACCTGGAGCTCCAGAGCGCACGCTGATACTCGCCATGGCCCCACTTAGACCTGTGGACAGACGAAGGAAACAGAGCAATTTCTACATTTTTTCTTTTAGTGGAAAAAAAGGTATCAAAATTAGTCAAGATTGCATTCAGTAACTAAAAGAATCAAACTATCCCTCATGTCTCTGTAACTGGTGACATCTGTTAATCAAATGCACAACAGTAAACATCAGATTCCCTCATGCTTTAATAGGAATGTTCAATAATAACAACAACAAAAATAGCTTTTCATATTCCTCATCCTGCAGTCAGTAGTTTGTCTGGAGACGGTTAAACTGGTTTCCCGTTTCTTCATCATTCACTGTAACCACTGTTAAACATAAATGGCAGATTGCATGGCACGGCTAGTTCACTAGCTGCTACTGACTAACCTCTCAAATGCTAACACCAGCCTGTCCAGACTAATGGACACCAGAGGGAATAGACATTTCATTATATTTAATAGGGATGTAACGATGCTTCGAAAATCGATTTTAAACCGGTGAAAACTAGTTTAAATATGAATCGGTTTAGAAAAAAGAAAAATCGATTCACAACGGCGTGACGTAACACCTCCATGGAAAGCCCTGAAAAGGGGAGTAAATGCTCAAAGAACCACAGACACGTTACTTTCTCTGCTCAGACGTGTATTAAACGACTTAATTCAACTTAAATACATACAGAGTGATCATAAAGAAACATAAAATACCAGTCCGATTGTCTTTTCAACTAGTTAGCGTCAGAGCCTATCAGCTAGCGGCTAACTGTGGATAAACCTCGTTCAACAACAAGAATAAAGCTGAAACAAAACCGGATCAACAACTGAATGCATTCATGAACGTTCTGTTAAAGTTACATGACACTACAGGTGTTCTTATGGATAACTCATACCTGAAAAGGAGAGTTTATAAATGTATAATATAAATAACTGCGGAGTTTCTTCCTTTACTGCTTAAATGTGCTTTCTAGCTCTCTAGCGCTAGACGTCCCCTGCTGGTCACATGTCGTTACTACAGCTACTAAATCAAAATCCACATTAACATCTGTTTAACTAAACTACATCTAGTATTTGGCTAAAAACTACTGACAAACATTGTTAATGTAAACAGTAATGAACACATTTCCCTTAAAGCGGCTCTCTGGATTATTTTTCTATTTATCAAAGTTTTCTAAATGTTTTAAAAGATATTTCAGGTCTAAACTATGATCTATGGGTTGAGTTCCACAACATCTGTCATTCTGATGAAGACCCTCCTTCCTCCTAGAGACCCCTTTCCATTTATTCTTGCCGCCGACATTTTTCAGCCAATGAAATTCAAATGTCTGCATTCTCTCAACATGCACGCGCATCGACCAAACCTGTACCAGTAGGGGGCGCTGTCGTACAGGACGCTCCGTGTGTTTCTCTGTTTACCGTCTCGTTCACTGAGGACTCACAGCTCATTTCTACTAAAAACCTACCCATTCTCCAGCTAAAGATGGATTTATTTTTATTTTTAAACCTTTCACCTCACAGAATGGCAA
>SSNR01000486.1:212316-224712 GCA_006937965.1 Callopanchax toddi | reverse complement strand
GAGTATTAAAACGCCAGAGTATAATAATATTAAAGTATATCATCACAGCTCCAGCTGTCACATTTCAATCTTCCTCTTGTCTCTATCTGGTGAAAATTAGTCCTTTTTATAATTTTTTGGGGCTGTCAATATTTGTACTTTGAGTATTTCTCAGTACTATTCCATAAAATGACACAGATTCAAAAGTTTGGTTGAAGCATAATGATGTTTCATATTTAATTCCCTCCTCAGATTATATCTTCTTGTCTTTCTGTCAACAGTCTGAATTTTATCAGGCAGTTGTTTTAATTGAGTCTATAAACTGTAAGAATAATTTGGTCCTAAATTATATTCTGCTATTAGATTAGATGATTTGGTTTCATGGTGAAAACAAATGAACGTCCTGATGATTTTTTATCCCTTTCCTTGTGATCAATCCAGATTCATTTAGTATTAATGATTCCTTCAAATGTCATGATTTGTAAAGATGCTGCTGTCATCACTATATTTGATCATCTGAATGCAACAGACCTCAAAACTTCTATGCTAAAACCAAATGATCTGCCTTCATTTTACAGTGTTAAATTTGGTCAAATGAAACAGGAGGTGAAGAATTCCAACATTAAAACCAGAATGAATGACGGATAAGAGTCTGATTATTATAATTACAATAGGTATAACTGAATAGGGTTATTGTTATGAGGGATGTGCAAATATATTTGTGCATAAAGAATTGTGCAAATACAGCAGGGATGTAAACACTTATGCCGTTTGTTGTGAGCAGTGATGGTTACACAGTCTAACAGCTGCTGGGAGGAAGGACCTACGATAACGCTCCTTCCTGCATCTAGGATGCCGCAGCCTGTTGCTGAAGGAGCTCTCCAGTTCTCCAACAGCATCGTGCACGGGATGGGAGATGTTGTCTAACACCGATGTTGTTTTGGCCAGAGTCCTTCTGTCTCCCACTGTCTCTAGGGGGCATCCTAAGACAGAGCTAGCCTTCCTGGTCGGCTTATCTGACTGCTTCCTCTCAGCTGTAGATAAGCCACTGCTCCAACAGTGACTACACCATAGCAAATGGCTGATGCAACCACAAAGTCATGAAAGGTCTTCAGGAGTGTTCCCTGCACTCCAAAAGACCTGAGTCTCCTCAGCAGGTAGAGTCATGCTCTGACCCTTCCTGTAAAGAGCATCAGTGTGACTCCAGTCTAGTCTACTGTTCAGGTGAACACCCAGGTACTTATATGACTCCACTGTCTCAATGTCTGCTCCCTGGATGTTCACCAGTGTGCACCTGTGGAAATCCACCACCAGCTCCTTGGTTTTTCCCTCGTTGATCAGGACGTGGATCCTCTGGAGTTGATGGAAAAGTCTGCAGTATAAAGGGTGAACATATAGTATAACATCTATTTGATTTACAAATTTACTGTGTGGTCTATTTTATCAAAGGCGTTTATAAATCTATAAATTCTCCTATGCATACTTCCTCTTGTCTATATTTAGTGATTCTAATATTTCCATTAGTGCCTCTGATGTGTTTGTTCTAAAACCACACTGACTGTCTGATAACAGATTGTGTTTTTAATGATGTTATCCAACATAATGAAAAATAGCTTTTCTAAGATTTCTGAGAATTGTGATAATTGATACTGGCCTATAACTTGTAAATTGCTTACTGTCTCCATTTTTGTATAGTGGGATCATCTTAACTGGTTTCATTCTACATAGAAATAAACCAATTGTGAAAGACAGGTCATGGTTGAACATTTCTAACTTCCTTCTGTCATTCAGTCTATGGTTGTTTTGCTCTGATTACTCTCAGCAACATCACTTCAAATTGGGTTGATTTCTATTAAGCTCTCAGCAACCCCCCCCCCCCCAGCCCTGACTGAGGAGTACTGGTCTGCTCTGCCAGCCTCTGTCACGTCAATCTGTTTGGTTTCACAATTTTTCATACTTCTAGAACCATTTCTGATAATATTATTTAAAACATTACATATCGCTATGATGTTGTTGTCTATTATATCATAATAATCTTTCTTACAATTTCTCATAATAATAATTAACTTACTTTTGTACAATTTGTATTTATTTTCAGCTTCTTTTGTTCTATTTTTTAGAAGATCCCTCTTAAATCATTTTTTCTTACATGCATTTATCAACCTTTTGTAATCCGTGGTTTCTCTCTCTGTTTATGTATGTAAAGTATTTTTGGACAATATTTATTAGAAACTGATTTGAAAATAAACAGAAAGGTTTCAGACTTTTATTTTGTTGTTTTGTTGTTGAGCAGGCTGCTGCTAGCTGTGGTCCCAGGGTGGCTGGTGCCTTGTGGTGGTAACCCAAGTACCTGCTGGTGGACACCAGAGGGAAGCTGTCAGGCTGAAGAAGGAGGCTTACAGGGCATGGTTGGTCTGTGGGTTTCCAAATGCAGAGGCAGGTATCGAAAGGCCAAGCAGAGTAGAGTGTGGCTGTGGCAGTTTTCAAGGCAAAACCTCTGGGATGGGAGGAGTTCAGCAAGGCCATAGAGAAAGACTATCGATCAGCTTCAAAAAGGTTCTGGCAAACCACGCCTTAGGATAGGAAGGCAGTTAACGCACTCACACTGTACAGTGGGGATGTTGAGCTGCTGACATCAATTGGGGATACAGTTTTGCAGTGGAAGGAATATTTTGAGGAGCTTCTCCATCCCATTAGCACATAATTTGATGAGGAACCAGAGATGAGAGACCTGGATGGACTGTCCAATCTATGGAGCAGACGTTACTGATTTAGTCAAACATCTACACAGCGGCAGAGCCCCAGGGGTGGACAATATCCCTCCTAGGTATTTCAAGGCTATGGATGTTGTAGGATCGTCTTGATTGACAAATCTGGTCCACATTACCAGCAGTAATTCTGACATGCTTCCAATGAGGGTTGGACTCCTCCAGAGCTGCACTTTGTCACTAGTTCTCTGAGCAGCTGTGGTGTGGAGGGTGTCAAGTTTTAGAAATAGGACGAGGAGCTCTGACATCCAGGAAGGATTCTGAGTAGAACCGCTGCTCTTCCACATCAAGAGGATCCAGCTGAGGTTTGAGCATTTGGTCAGGATGCCTCTTGGATGCCTCTATGGGGAGATGTTTCAGGCAGGAGGTCCCCAGGATGACCCAGGACACACTGTAGAAATTATACCAAACAGATTGGCCTGAGGACATCTGAGAGGGTCCCGGCTGCAGAACGTGAAAAGAGACACCTTGGGATCCCATCAGAGGAGCGGATGGAGGTGGCTGGGGAGAGGACAGTCTGGTCCTTCCTACTGGAGATGCTGCCCCTAACCTGGATCTGGATGAGTGTAAGAAAATGAGGCGGGGTGAAGATATCTACATTTTAAATATCTGGCTCCTATAAAGATGTGTTCTAATAGCTTTTTTTATTTAAGCTTTTGGATCCATATTAATTTTAAAAGTATTTCCCCAAGTTTCAACACATTATAAGATATATGTTATTAGCAGAAAGCAGGACAAGTATCCCTAACATCTCTCATTTAAAGTTGATACAAAACAGAACAGATTTACACGATTTCTGTTTGAGATGAGGCTTCTAGCAAATCAAAAATAATGTTCATTTACTGTATATCTGTTTGTGAGCAAAATGTATTTGCATCATCTTCAAACTTTATATGATAAACACTGAACAAGTCCCAAGCACCATTTTATTGATGCTGTAGGGGTGAGACTCGTGGTTCCTCATGAATTCATAGTGGCGATCACTTAGTAAATCCCATTTCTCCATTAAATTATCCAGTCTTATAAATTAATTTTCTCCATTAAATTATCCAGTCTTATAAATTAATTTTAGAAAACTGAGATAAGATAACAGAGACACATATATATAATCTGGTGTGTTTGATTCCATCAGGGAATATGCAAGATAAAAAAAAGATTATAAGTGTTTACAATTTATATCGATGATGTCTTTTATGAGTGACATGGCCAAAACATGTACCGGTGTTTGAGTTTCTGGAGCTTCTCTCGTTCATCTTATTTAATTGCTTATATCCTGTAAAGCGCAAGTTTTAAAAAATTTATTTATTCGTTGCTTTTGTTTGATTTTTGTTCCATGAAGTTTGACTGTAGATCAGTATTTGTCCACTAGATGGCACAATTTCACCAACATTTGAATGGGATCGGGACGGTCTGGTTTCAGCTTCTACACAGCAGTGACTTTCTTTTCTTTAAAATAATTATGATTTCAAATATTTTCTCAAAAGTGCAGATGAAACAAATCAGAATAAAAATCAGAAAAAGGCTTACATTTTCTAACCTATGACTTTATTCACGTATTTCTAGGAAAAAATATTTGGAAGCCTGAGTTTTGATTTAAATATAATTTAATTACCTTATTTTAATTAATTTGATCAAAAATTGTAAATAACAAGATAAAATAGTAAATGTATTTGTCCACTTTGTCCCAACATATGAGCCGAACCTACAGTTTGGATAATGTCTTCAGTAAATGTTATTTTATAATAATTGTAGTTTTGTTGAACTTTTAAGCAAACACGATTGAAGAACATCAAAATAATGAGACATTAATTCACAATTCTGTTTTGGAGACCGCTACTTATTCGCATTTAAGTTTGTTCCCGGTTCAGTGTGATTCCAGGATTTTAGCATCACTGCTCCTACTTTGCTGCTCTCCACACAGCTGCCGGTTCATTTGATTTAAATCATATAGCTGTTTATGAGACCTTTGTCTTTACAGTTAGATGTTTTTATTGTCCCTGTAACTGGAGTTAACACCGGGCCCATGTGGATTACCGTGGATGTGAAGCTCGCCTCGCCGGGGATGGGCCCGTGTTTGGATCTCCATGCGGATGTGACATTTCAGAGAAGAGCGCGACCGCCATTTTGAGCTTTCCCTCAGACTCAACACATCACAAACCACGGGAGGAGTGGGTTCAGGCCAGCGTCGTATGACCGGGCACATTCCTCAAAACAAACGAGAGGTTAGTTTAAAAATGCAACGAGGCGCCGCGTTTTGTTGTTTATCGTCTTAGGGCCGCTTCGGGGGGATTGTTGGCAACTCTCGTTTTCGTGAACTTCCAAATTGACGCTAACATTAGTGGAAACTGGTTTGAATGGATAGCTTTTTCCTCCGCTCTTCCCCGGTCGTTGGGCAATCGGAGGAGCACACGGACTGGGGATATCGCAGGCAAAGTTCTTAATTGGGTCCGCAGCAAATGAGCCTTTGTTTTTATTATTGCCCCTTTATCGCCGTTTGACTGCCTGGTGTCAGGTAGCTTAACGCTAGTTATAACAGGGTATTTGTTCCTCAAGGTGCAAGTCGCGCTGCCAGTTCTCTTCTTGCCCCTCGTTTCTCGGGGTAAAACCGGAGTGATTTAGTTCATTTCAACGGGTCTCCGTCCTAGGAGCCCCGGTCCATTAACTCCTGCCGTCAGCCAGCGACTCGCACCCACCAAAAGCGCCGAGATTGGGCGAATAGCGAGCAAATACGTCCGCGTTTCTCTACCCGCTCCCCAGCCGACCTCCCCTCCTCACTCCCCGGCGCTGACAGCGGACAAGGCCGAGGTCGTAACAGAGCAGGCCCGGCCGCCGAGGCTCGACCTGTCCACCCCACCTCCGCGTCCCACCACACCTCACCAGCAGTCCAGAACACGGTTCCACACCACCGAGCCGAGCCTGGACAAGGTCGAGGGTAACAAAGATAACAGGGATCACCGCATCACGACCACAACAACAGCTGCCAACATGAACCACCACCACACGCAGCAGCAACAGCAGCAGCAGAAAGCCGGCGAGCAGCAGCTCAGTGAACCGGAGGACATGGAGATGGAAGGTAAGTCAAGGTCCCAAGAAACGTGAAATTGTTTTTTTACAGCACTTTTATCATAATGTTATGGCTACACAATGCACAGAGTTTGTTGGTGCAAGCTTAGCTAAACGTTACAGTAAACAACAAGGCCTGAGGATGGCTGGGATAGCCGGTTGCATTTCTGCTGAATGTGCGTCCGTTGCAGCAAACTTGTGCGAAGCTGACCTCATTTTGCGTTATTAGCAAACAGTGCTTTATTTTTCTTCGTATGTTTAGCAAGGCACGCCACTTAGCAAATAGCCACAGAGTTCATCTAGACATATAAATGTTAATCGCATAAATCATTCATTGAAATTAGTAACGCATTTCCCCTTAAAGCGTTCCTATTTCAGAAAGCTATTTTAACATTACCATGTACCAATTGCAGCGTTCTTTAGGGTTTAAACATTATCTGAATTTGTAAACAATGTAGTTGTAAAATGTGTAGTTCATATGGATATAACGAGGTAAATTAATGTCTGTTCTCTGCCTACAGCCTCTGGGTCATATTTGACATAAGTAACAACCTGCGCATTCAAAGTCATTTATTATTTTGCAAATATAAAGTAATGGCAATAATTAGTCTTATTAATACCGGTAAAAGAAAAGATCGTAACATTGTGTTAAGCTAATTTGTGAACAGGGTGGCGTTAGCATCGTGTTTGAAGGCTTTTACTCTAAATGCGGATGACAAGGTAAGAAAGAGGGTAGTTATAACATTTAAAACTATCATCTGCCGTTCCTGTGGAACATGTTAACACTGAATATTTTATTTTCCTAAGTGATTAGTTTTTTGATGTAACTGTACTAAACGCCGTTAGCTTGATACTAAATCGTAAATTAGCTCGAGGGCCCGCTTGGTTTCGTGATTTTGCTTGTTAGCATGCTAGTTAGCATGCTAGTTAGCCGGTGGTCACGGAGGGGGTGTGTGGCGTTCCAAAATGGTGGCTTGTATTTTGCATCGTTAATACTTGGCTGTGTTGGGCCTCGTTTGCTAGCCCAGAGCCGATTATTTTATGTGGGAAGTCTTGTCTCTAAATAAAGACTGTATTATGCACCACTTCTTGATAACGTTACACATCTCAAAATAAATTTATTGTGCAAACCGGTACTACTAGTTTGCTAATGCTGGCTAGTAAAGGCCTGCAGATCAATCCTTGACATTCTAATGTGCTTATGCTCACGGTAACGGCGTTTTTGTTTTAATAATATCACATTAAATCGTTCGAGGTGTTTTATTCCGTCGGTTAGCGTTGTGTGTCGACGTGTATATATGTGTATGAGTGTCGACGTGTGTGTGTGTGGGGGACTGAGTTGGCAAGTAGCGGTAGTCGGTGCTGCGGAAAGCCAGGCACAGGGGCAGCGCGGGGATTTGCTGCTTCATTGTATGGAGGACCAAAACGGCATGAAGCTCGCCATTTTTAATGATCTGTGTTTTGTTGCTTCGATTTGGCGTCAGGACAGCCCCATTCAAGCGTGTGGCAACAGTTTTATACACACTGACAACGAAATAACCGCGTGTTTTTCATTATTTGATACAAAAGCTAACTTCGAAGTCCGTAATAGCTGGTGGGAGTCCTCAGCCTCACTGCGTCATTCAGCCCCCGATAATTTATCTTCTTATTAACTCACTAATAATAATTATAAACACTCTTAAGTTTTTCAGTCAGGGTTCATACAAAGTGCAGAACGGAATAAATTAATAAAAAAATGAGTTTTGGATAGATATGTAAAAAAATAAAATGACTGTAAATCATTTGATTCTACATTTAATTCCTTCCAACACAAAGAGTTGGATTTCCAAAGTTAAATGGCATTTTTCTGCATTCTCTATATAGATAAACAGTCACCAGGAGGATCATGTTTTGCATTATTTCCCATTTCACTCCTTTGGCTAGACATTTTAATTGTATTTAATTACATTTCATATTCAACACCTGAAAACTCAAACACATACTGGTACAGCTTTACAGGTGACATGTGCCAGCTGTATTTTATGCCTTTTATTAAAAAAATACTTGAGTAAAATGGAGAACCAGGATTTGGTAAGTCAAAGGTAGCAAACAGCAGCACTCATTTACTTTTTTGTTGGGTAGAGATGTCACTATTTTGCAGCTGTTTACATTTGGATTGATTAAATGATCTATATGTGTAACAATTCCTCTATGTTGACCAGTGGCTTTCAGAACCATTTAATGAGCCTTTCATGAACATCTAAAACTGATAAACCTTAGTTGAAATTTTTGAAAAGTTTAAATAAAAAATGTGTAGGACCCTTAGATTTGACTACTTCATGGTAATTCCATGAGCGTGCATGTGTTGCATCTGCAGCATTAATGATTGATTTATTTTTTTAAATGCTTGGTCTTACTTGTAGCAGGTGCATTTCCCAGCCCTCCTCCCTTACTGCTGCTGGCTCACCTCTCCTGGGTTCTCCCTCAGTGCACCACCACAGCCTTACATGGATATTGAAAACAAGTCGTCATACTGCTCACTGTTTCTGACTGCAACATACACACGTTATATTTAATTTATGATACCAGGCCCCACATGTTTGGGAGTAAAGTTTAGGTTCATTTTTTTATCTCTCATCACAACACTTTTTACTTGGACACCTTTTACTGGCTTACAGAAAATCTGAGTCAAGGTATGTTTTAGATTTAGTGTTATGAAAAGCATAGAATCACAGTCTGGATGGCTGTTGTTGTAATTAAATTTTTTTGGTGTTGTCTGTTTGGATGCTCAAAACAATTTTGTAGCTTCTCAGTAACCAGTTGTCATAACAGGATCAGCTGTTCTCAGTGGATTACAAGCACAGCTGCCTTTAACCCATGAAGCAACTTAACTTCTGCTTTTACTCAGAATGGCTGATTTATTAGAAGACATATTATAACAGGATTATATAAAGTGTTCTTGCTCCAGAGGCTGTGTGGAGTTTCGTGAAAGATTAAGATTAGAATGTTTTAAGACCTTTCACTTGGATGAACACTTTTTTTTTGTTTATTTATTTTGTAGTTCTTTCTGGAAATGCATTTTATAGCTAGAATCAACTGAGGTGCTTCAGATTTGTATCTTTATAGCTAAAATAGATTACATTCTTTGTTGTGTCATATTTTGTCTATTTGAATAAGTAAACTGAGCTCTGACTCTTTGTTTTTTGTGCTACATCAGTGAGTAGACGTTTCAGTTTTAGGTTGGACTGACAGCGCCGGGCAGGAAAGGCTGTCATACATTTGACTGACATGTCCCATTAGCACGGTGTAATCCACTTGGGGAAATGAGGTCAGTCTCTTAAATGAAGCGATCAGTACCCTTACCTGAACAAGACTCCCAGCACTGGGTCAGTTAGCTCAGAACACAAACGGGAACTGGACAGAGAGAGATGTAACTCATTTAGAGGCCCTCCCTCATTCATTGTAGCATCACTGTCTTCCTCACAAGATTCTTTCACCCCTTGAACCTAACCCAAAGTCTCTTGAATCGAGTGTCGAGTCATCTCATTGTGCCAGAATATCATCTGTGTGTTTTTTGTTTAAATTAGGACTTTAGGCTCAGTCCATCCATTCTGCAGTCCTCCGTGGATTTCTCTTTTTACTCTTTGGTTGGTGTCCTGACTTTGTCTACGCACAGCCTGGGAGACACTCGTCATGCTGCCTCAGCATGGTTTCCCAGCTGAGAGTATTAAACAGGGAAAGGAAACTCCTGTTCTGCCCATTTTTAAAAAAAACGGTAAATGTAAACTATTTTAGGGGAATAAAGTAAGAGACACTTTCAAACTATTAGAATTATTTTGATTAAAGTATTCAGGAGTTGAGCTAGTTGATAATACAGACAGGGCTTTTATTATTTTTTATTTATTCCTGTTGTAAAAAAAAGAATAGTTTAGACCTGCTCATGTCGGCTATCTTTCAGTC
This sequence comes from Callopanchax toddi, assembly GCA_006937965.1. Classification (NCBI taxonomy): domain Eukaryota; kingdom Metazoa; phylum Chordata; class Actinopteri; order Cyprinodontiformes; family Nothobranchiidae; genus Callopanchax; species Callopanchax toddi. The sequence goes on along the minus strand of SSNR01000486.1, from coordinate 214,963 downwards.
AGCTTCATCCCACAAGTTCTTTACCCTGCTGTTCATTATTAAAAGTATTAAATAGTTCATGTTGTTTCCCCTCTCTTTATAGCTGGGGACACAGACGACCCTCCAAGAATTCCCGCTAACCCAGTGATCAATGGGAATGTGGCTATGGCAGATGGACACAACAACACAGAGGAGGACATGGAAGATGGTGAGGGAGATGGATATAAATGGTTTACACTGAGCAGTTTGACACTTTGAATTGTTGTACACATCAACGGCATTACAAAGGTGATGGAGGACATTGGTGGTGATCACCCACCTCCTTTTCATGCCAGAGCTTTAAACTCAAATCATGCTTTGAGAAAGGATGGTTTATAGTTGATTCTAAATGTTACCACAAGACGTTGTAGCTTAGTGTTTGTAAAACTGACGTGAGTTAAAGGCACTTTTGTTTTTGCTCATGTTGATTGGCTGTGACTGACTTCTAAAGTTAATTGGTTGTCTTTTTCTGAGAGTTTCATTAACATCCATCCAGTGGTTTGTGAGGTATTTTACTTTATTTTACAGCAATAACTTCTGCCTTCCAGTGGTGGGCCATAATTAAAACTCAAATCTTAGTTGCAAATAAACCAATTAATAAACAGGGATACTTTAACATTCTGACTTGCAGACATGTCTGGTTAAACTTTATTTTAAAAACTCCTGACAGCTTTCTGTTAGCTCTACTCTGAAATCGGCTGGTTTTGATGAAGAGACGAGTCAGATATTTGCTGTGCACATGTGTCAAATTAAATATCGGTGCACTGTTGGAGCACATGGGATTGAGCTCTTTGCTCTTCCAGAGTACAATCATCTAAATGTGGCGAGTTTCCTAGTAACAGTTGGTGATACTGAGGGTCACATTAAACAGGATGAATAAATCAAAACAAATGTCCCATAAGTCAATAAAATTAGGGAGTTTAAAAATGTCTCCTCTCTTGTTTTTCCCTCAGACACCAGTTGGCGATCAGAGGCGACATTTCGGTTTGTGGTGGAGCGTTTTAGTCGCCTGAGTGAATCTGTTCTCAGCCCGGCCTGCTTTGTCCGGAACCTGCCCTGGAAGATAATGGTGATGCCCCGGTTCTATCCCGACCGGCCTCACCAGAAGAGCGTTGGCTTCTTCCTGCAGTGCAACGCAGAATCCGACTCCACGTATGTGTCCAGTTTTTACTGCATTGTATCATACATTCAGTGTTTTTACCTAAGAAGTAAGTAGTTTACAAGAACTGCTGATGTACCTCAGCTAAACTATAACACTGTTTCTAGTCAGATCCATTAGGCATAAATGCATATGTTAAAGCAGTCTACTGGGTGGAAAGCTTTAGTGTGAAGCAGAAGCTGCAGAAAACTGTTCAGCAGCAGTAACTTGAATCCTGATTCATCTAGGAAATATCTGTTAACCATGAAATAAAGTTTTGTTGTTTGTAAAGACAAAATTCAAAAGTAAAACTGTTTCGAGCCACAATCATGAACTAAGATACAGAGAATCAAAGAGAAACCTGTTGGTGTGTTTGGACATTTGGCCAGAATTGTTAGTTTAAGACTTGATTCTATGGATGCACGATAATATCGGTTACAGATAATTATCGGCTGATAACGGACAATTATGACGTCGTACAGTTAAATCTGGTAATTAAAAATTAACTGATAAAATGGGCCGATAATAAAAAGCTCAAATTGCTCACTTGCGCCCCTAAAAGTCTTCTATTCACATGTCTCCTTCTCCCCCCGCCCTTCCTGCAAGCAGGGAGGGGAGCAGGGGAGGGGAGGGCACAGCTTTTCGTTCCGTCAGAGATGCCAGCGGACTCGCAGAAGAGAGTCGCGCTCCATCTCTGTGGCATCTTGCGGTGTGAAAAGCCGTTACAGAACGTAATGAACCACCCGCCTGTCTAATATCCACTAACTTCACCACGGTGCTTCACCAACTGACTGTCTGATCAACCAGGACATGATCGGTTAACTTTCAAGAAGTGAATTATTAGTGTATAAAAATCAAACTTTACAGTATGATTACAGTGACTGGAAGGGAACACACTTTGTTTCAGGTCATGGTCGTGTCACGCCCAAGCCATGCTGAAGATCATCAACTATAAAGATGATGAGAAGTCATTCAGCCGTAGGATCAGTCACCTGTTCTTCCACAAAGAGAATGACTGGGGCTTCTCTAACTTCATGTCCTGGAGTGTGAGTACAAAACACAGCAGACTGAAACAGAACTTCTTCTTTGGTTGATTTAGTTAAACTAATCCAGGTTTAAACTCTTGATCTGGTTTTGTGTTTCAGGATGTGACTGATCCTGAGAGGGGCTTCATTGATGATGACAAAGTCACGTTTGAAGTCTACGTTCAGGCAGATGCCCCTCATGGAGTGGCGTATGTAGTCTTATTTACACGCTGAGTTTTAAATTGTTGCTGTTCAGATGCTTTTTGAATTTTAATTATAACATTTGTTTTCTCTTAATGAACCAGCTGGGACTCTAAGAAACACACAGGCTATGTTGGACTAAAGAACCAGGGAGCAACTTGTTACATGAACAGCCTGCTACAGACGCTGTTCTTCACTAACCAGTTACGGCGGGTATGGATTTGAATTCTAACTTTTACACTTAAAAGTGGTCAGAATATCCCTC
>SSNR01000486.1:182566-212306 GCA_006937965.1 Callopanchax toddi | reverse complement strand
ACAAACTTTAAGCTAAATTTCTCAACATGAGATGATCTTGGTTTAAATCTCTGGCATTAAAGGTGCCAGGTGATATACATTCCTTCCACAGATTCAAGGTCTTTTAATTTGAGTTGTCCATTTAAATAGTTGTGTTTTCTAATAATATTTAAATAAGTTCAAAAACATTATTACAGTAATATATTTATTCTCAAACTAAAGAACATTTTGCTTTGCAGTTTCTGCTTAAAACCAGGTTTAATTTGGTGTAACTTTCATTTTCTGTTCATCTGCTTTGCAGGAAGCAGAAAAAGGTGTGAAGTTCCTCACTTTCCCTCCAATCCTTCACCTGCAGCTGATGAGGTTCATGTATGACCCGCAGACTGATCAAAATATCAAGATCAACGACAGGTAGAACCAACTAATGCCTTTTTATTAGCTTCATTAAACCAACATGAGGTTAATTATTTCTGTCATGCATTCACCAGTAGCTGTTTCTCGGGGGCAGCTTTTAAACTTCTGCTCCACATAAGTGAAAGGTGCAGGATATTTTTCAGAAAAGGCGTGGCCTGACCTGTGAAGGTGGGAAAGAGCACATTTAGATTATTTCTCATAGACCTGGTTTTTACCTGATGTGCTTTATAAAAACTTTAATTAAAATGTAAGAGAAAATTGAGATCTGAGATCTTTTTAGAACAGTCCTCTAGAAATATATTTTTTCTTTGTTGTGTCAAAAGCTCTGAGTCATCTTCACTTTGGAGCACCTGGCTCCTCTCAGGGCTGTGATCTCAAGACGAGTCGAGCATGTGGGTGTAGAATAGCAGTTAATTATAATCATGCCTGAACCAATCTCTGCTTTTTTCTTTGCATTTATATTTGTGTGATACATAACTTCTCTGAAATCTGTAAGGTTCCTTGTTCACACGCTTCATTTGATCTTGTTCTTGATCTGTCTCTCCTGATTCCCCCTTCTCTCGATAGATTTGAGTTTCCAGACCAGTTACCTCTGGATGAGTTCCTCCAGAAGCCAGACTCCAAGGACCCAGCCAACTACATTCTACATGCAGTGTTAGTACACAGTGGGGACAACCACGGCGGTCACTACGTTGTCTATCTCAACCCTAAAGGAGACGGCAAAGTGAGTGACAAGGAACCAATAGTGAGAACAAATTTTTTTATGCACCTTTCACCAAATATTCTATCACAGTCAGGTTGAATTTGGTAGCTGGAGTTTCTTCTTTAGCTGTGATTTAGAAACACTTGTTGGCTTTAATTTGGGTAAACTAAGCCTCAGAAGCTTGTTGTAAAGTAGTGTCATCTGACATAGTTAGACGGCAAATAAAATGATGTATGATGATAATGTTTAATGTTAGACTCTCTTAATGTTTGTCTAGTGATGTTTAGAAAGGTTAAAGCTAAATGATTCTGAATGTAGAAAGTGAATTTTCAAAGATGAGCTCTATTTTCATCCTCTGTTAAGATTGAAGAGTCATGACACAAGACGAGTACCCGCCTGTTCTTAAATGTTACCACTCTCTTAAAAAAGAAGTAGCTCAACCTAATTAGGTGATTTTTGTTCGGGCCTTTTTTGTGTAGCTGTTAAAGCGCTGCGTCAAAAGAGCACTCCAAGTCCCTCTGATCTAATGTATTCATCTTTAATCCTTTCATTTACAAATTTAGTTTTCATATTAGCACCAAAGGTTTTTATTGCACGCTGTGGATAATATAAATGAGCTAAGTAGCGTTTATCTGTGAGACATCTCTTTACTCTTTGCTCCTCCTCTTTACCGTTTGACTTGACGCTTTTCTCATTTATCCTCCATCTTTCTCTACAGTGGTGTAAGTTTGATGATGATGTAGTGTCACGGTGCACAAAGGAGGAGGCCATAGAACACAACTATGGTGGACATGATGACGACCTCTCAGTCCGCCACTGCACTAATGCATACATGTTGGTCTACATCCGTGAGTCCAAGCTGAGTGAGTAACACGAGTTTTTGGTCTCATTTAGACTAAATAAATCCAATCGACCATGTATTTTAGTAGGGATGCTCCGATCATGTTTTTAGCTGCCGATCACCAAGTGTGCTGATACCAGTGACCGATACGGATCACATGGATTGACTGTTAATTTTACATTGTAGTAATGATGAGGGCTAATGTATACCCCCGGCCAAGGTCCATTTTTAAAATGAAATGGGCCAAGGTCCATTTTTAAAATGAAATGGAAGAAAACACCCTCAGTATTGTGATTCCTTCTTGTCCTGTCTACAAGTTGTTTAACCTCCTCTCATCTGGAAGAAGATGTCGTTCCGTTATCTAAAACAACGAGAATGTGCTGAAATCTCCTTTATAAATTTTATACTCTCCTGTCTCAGGTGAGGTGCTCCAGCCTATGACTGATGTGGACATCCCCCAGCAGCTGGTGGAGCGTCTGCAGGAGGAGAAGAGGGTAGAAGCACAGAAGAGGAAGGAACGCCAGGAGGCTCACCTCTACATGCAAGTCCAGGTAAAAAAAACTAGAGGCTATTTTTGGTTTAATGTTTTTATGGAGACCTTTCTCCCATTTTGTGTTTCCTCAACACAGCCTTCAGCTTGTGGACGTTTACTGGGTTTCTACATTTCATAAATGTCTGAAGAGTGGGAGCTAGTGATGCCTGGGTTAGGGTTTTTTTTTACCCGTGGGTCCTGCACATTTGAAAACTTCTGACTAAACTGCCCGACATCACTGCGTCTATTTGTACAACCCGCCCCGCCTCATTAAAAACACGTCATAATATTGACTGAATGTTCTCTTATTTAGTCTGACCATCTCCAAAATTTGCTTATGCAAGGTTCAAGGTTTGCATAAAGTTACATTTTTCTGTCACGTTTTCTTTAATAAATCCCAAAGTTTGTGAAGAAAGGTTACGCAACCTTAAGACCAGTTTTTTTTGTGTAAGCAAGTTTTATAAATGAGGTCCCAGGTGTTTATCTACAGCGGTCACAGAACGAAAAACGTACATCTCTCAGTCTGTCATTACAGCTGTAGCGGCTCGCTGTCATTTTCACTCTACGTAACAGCGTGGTCCTGCCATGTACACACACACACACACGTTAAAAAAAAAAAAGTCAATGACTGAAAATGTTGCTGGAGGGACTATGTTTCTCGAGCACCGTAGGATCCCCCAGAGGAGCTGGCCGAAGTGCCTGGGAAGAGGGAAGCCTGGGCTTCTTTGCTTAGGCTGTTGCCCCAGCAATCTGACCTCGGATAAGCGGAGGAAAATGGATGGAACGGAAAATTTTCCATTAACGCAACCCCTGATTTGATGAACCTGATCCAAACTGCCCCGCACTGAAGTAAAAATGTATTGACCCGACCCGCAGGATAAAACAATCGGTGCATCACTAGTGGGAGCTTTCTTAGCAAGACAGGATCCATAGCTTTATAGAGAATTTTAGAATTGACTACCGGTACTGATTGGTTGAACATACAGCTTCAGGACAAAAATTTACTACAACTTATAAACACCTGTAACAGCTTCTAACTGTATCCTTTTAAAACAGTTGTGAAAGTAATTGTTTTTTAACAGTTTTGTTATAAATATTTAAAATCTCAGGAATTGATAAATAAAGATTTGGGAGCTGATGTAGAAATATAATCCACTTTATACTGCTGAGACAAAAACGTCTTCCCCCACTGAGATGATGTCATTCATCTGGCTGTTTTTACAGGTAAAATGTTAAAAATAATGGAGAAATAGTTAAAATAATTTCCACTGAAGCTGTTAATCTTCCTTTGGTTAGATGGTGACAGAGGACCAGTTCTGTGGTCATCAGGGGAATGACATGTATGACGAGGAGAAAGTGAAGTACACAGTCTTCAAGGTCCTGAAGAGCTCCACCCTGCAGGAGTTTGTCCAGAACCTCTCCCAGACCATGGTGAGTGTGAAGAGTAGCAGCTTTAAAACTACCTGATGACCTTCAAATGTTTTCCTCGTTGTCACTGCTCTAAACGGTGATTACCTAAAAGAAAAGACTTTACTACAGCATCTAAATGTAGATGACAAAACTTTTAGTTAGAATCATTCAAAGCATTTTATCTTTTTTTATTCTCTCAGATTTTTTTGTGTGTGTGTAAAACTGAAATGTATCTTTGCTGCAGGGTTTCCCACAGGACCAGATGAGGCTGTGGCCCATGCAGGCTCGCAGCAATGGAACCAAACGGCCCGCCATGCTGGACTACGAGGCTGACTGCAGCAAGTCGGTAAGTGTTTCTGTTCCTCCAACAGCAGCTCGTGGGCGTTTGATATGAGTAGGTATTTCAGGTTTAGTTCAAGTCATTCTCTTGTTGTTCCTACAGTTTAGTTAAATAACGACTCACTTTGTCTTTGTCCTGTACAGGATTAGTTTCATTTAGCTTGTTGAAAATTGTTGGATGTATTTTTATTTAAAAATAATAAATTTAAAAAATCAGTGTCGGTTTCTTCAGATAAACCCTGAATATTTAGAAAGCAGCAGTTTAATTAGAATAGGAATCTTTTATCTGAAATAGCAACATGTTTTCATCTCACTCTCATCAGGGAACACCGTTTCAAATGTTTTTGTTTCAGATGATTGATTTGAGTGACAACGAGAACCCCTGGACAATATTTCTGGAGACTGTGGATCCAGAGATGGCTGCCAGCGGGGCCACGTTACCCAAATTTGACAAAGACCGTGAGTTCTACACCTGTACCAGTGTATTATATTCCTTTAAAGGCATTTTACTGACAAAATGTGTTCTTAGACATATTTAGTATCTGTCAGGTTTCATACAGATCCTTGACCTGGAAAATGTTTGAATTTTAATGTTGCATTTTCAAGAATCTGAAAGTGGTCGAATTTTAAATAAAGTGTGTAGTACTTATTGAGTGATATTAGTACAAAATGCATCTTCTTTTGAGAGACGAGGAAGTAAAATAGTAATGGCACCCTGTGTAAAAACCACTTTTACAAGGTGCTTGAAAATCTTAGTCTCCTTCAACATGCATGAATTTGATTTGAAGGTGTAAGAATTCTGGTTTGTGTGAAAGTTATAAATGATTACTGCACTTCCTGTTGCTAATAGCTTCCTGAAAGGCTAAAAATCTGTTAGGAGAAATTGACACTTTGCACCAACATCACCTGATCACGTGGGTTCATCATGGCAGACAGCAACAGTAAACTACGGGAGTATTTAAAAGTGGTGACAGAGGGTTTTTTTTTTGCCAGTTTATCCTGTCTTCTACTAGTTCAAGCCCAGTTCACTTGTGGGAATTTTTAACACACCTAGGTGGGGCTCATAGAGAGCGGTATTTACAAAGTTAAGTAAGCTTATGTTCTTCCTGCTGCTTCAGCGATGTAAACGCTAAGTTGCCAACTTTGCCAGAATTCACCCCGCTGGATTTATAACGTTGTGTGATGATCAGCGTTCACTTTACACTGGAGTGGAAAAAATAGTCCAGATCCCTACCAGTTTTAGTGGCTGGCAGGGTCAACAGGTTGGGATGCTACTCATACCGGGCGAGACAAGATATAACGGAGAAGCTCATCATGCTAAATAAATAACATAATTTTCACACACGTAATCCTACATAAGAACAGTGTTATAATAATCAATAACTAACTTGGAATTCACTATAGTGGACAGTAACGCACGTCCTCCATGGTGAAATAAAGGATTATCAATACTAAATAAGTCATATAAACACATCATATTTATCATTTTAGGGCCGTCGCAGTTAGCTTGTCTTTCTTCGGAAATATATGAACGGAAATATATGAACATTAATCTTAATAATGGTAAAACATGTTCGCTGAAAACACTTTGGGGGAAGCTAGTCCGTTACCGCTGGCTCATTTCTGTCTTCGGTCTCCATCAAAGTTTGAATGAAATAACGAGTTTACACCCGTGTGTGTTAGCACAGCCAACCGCACAGCAAACTACTACCATCTTACTGTGAAATCAACTAAATAAGAGCGATAAAAGGCTACAAACTAACTTGTTTTGACTAGCTTCCCAGGAAATTTAACTTGTGTAAAGTCTTCCTGCCGTCCGTCATGGTTAAAGCGGCGGTCCCATGAGCGGCGTGACGTCACGTGCAAAGGGTCAATACGAAGAATTTCATTGCACCATTTTCTTCATTGTACAAAAAACATAAAACAGCAAATTTTTTAAATGGATTATTTTTTAAAATTCTTTTATTATTTAGATTAATGGTAAGATGTGAGAGTGTACAGTAGTGCTTCACATGACTAATTCATTTTAATGATATCACAGCTTTCAGGAGAAGCTTTGTTACGCTACCTGTAAAATAGGAAACCCTGTGTTTTACTACAGGTTCAAATCTTTAACTCTCCTTTCTCCTCACACTGATCTCCATTCATCTTATTTCTCTTTCTCACATTTTCATTCCAAAATACGATTTTGTATTTTCTCCTCTTGTGAATTCTGTTTGTACTGGAGCTCTTACCCAGAATGCAATACATCAGAATGTTGTTGTGGTGCTGCTTTTCTTACCCAGAATGCAATACATCAGAATGTTGTTGTGGTGCTGCTTTTTAAAATGGTATAAATACTGTTATAAGTGTGGCCTTATTGTGATAAATACTAATTATGGGACCTGTTGTGCTTAAATCTGCTGCTTCGGTGATGTCTTCCAGTCACATGTCATTTTATTTTGTTTTTTAGATGATGTCATGTTGTTCTTGAAGATGTATGACCCCAAAACCAGAAGCTTAAATTATTGTGGACATATCTACACACCTATATCCTGCAAAATAAGTAAGTGGCGACCTCCAGGTCTGTTTCAGTTGAAGGTCACTGCTATCAAACAGCAGCAGTGAAAGGCTTTATAATAATCTCTTCTGTTCCCATCTTGCAGGAGACTTGCTTCCCGTCATGTGTGAGAGAGCAGGGTTTCAGCAGGAAACTAGCCTTATCCTCTATGAGGTAAACGCTTGTTGTCTGATTCTCTCAGTTCTTCACACACCTAGATGCTGTTTTCATCTGATAACTTCATGTAGATACAAGCTTCAGGTTGACTCGGTGATACTTTGTGTACTCTAGGAAGTAAAGCCCAATCTAACAGAGCGGATACAGGACTATGACGTCTCTCTGGACAAGGCCCTGGACGAGCTCATGGATGGGGACATAATTGTCTTCCAGAAGTAAGTCTTGGCTCATGCATTCAGTTAGAATCTGTCCGATAAATGAGTTGACTCCTGATGGTGCAGTTAGTAGCACTGTTTGCACAAGCTTTTCCTCCTCTCACAACTTTTTATTTTCATATAGAAATGATCCAGGAAATGCTCTAGGACTTTCGTAGTACAGAGTGTACACGTCCATAGGCTTCAGTTATATTTAAACTCAAGATATTCTCCTCAAAGCTGGAAGTGAACAGACTTTTTAACATGTTCTATTCCCTACATTAAACACCGTATGAACCCCTACATTAAACACCGTATGAACATAAAACGCCACGTGACCATCAGAGCTCACAGCAGCTGTTTTTCTGAATCCGTCATTAGTCTCACTGTCAGTGAAAAACAATCGGTGTGTTAGCTGAGGTTAGTACAGCGTTGATGCTGGAATTTCTAACAGTAGCATTGTTGTCTTTCAGAGTTTCTTCTGAAATGTTCTGGTTACTAAATGTTGCTTTTATTTTAGTCTGAAGCTAAAGAAACGTAAACTTGTGAGTCCTCTTTACGCTGAGGATTCATTGATGTTGTTTTCAAGCTCTAAGAACTTTTATTTTCACTCAGTGCTTCTCTATTTGTACCACATATTATACTGAATCTGCTTCATTGTTCACTTGTTTGCATTCTGCTTAGGTTATCTCCATCTTTCTGTGTTGTGTTTCACGTCCCTCCTTTTCTCTGCCCTTTTCTGTCAGTAATTGTTTTTCTGTACCACAAATCATGTTAACCTCCCTCTGTCCCTCCCACTGTGCAGGGACGACACGGAGAACGATAGCAGCGAGCTGCCCACAGCCAAGGACTATTTCCGTGATCTGTATCACCGGGTTGATGTCATTTTCTGTGACAAGACCATCCACAACGACCCAGGCTTTGTGGTCACGCTCTCCAACCGCATGAATTATTTTCAGGTACAATCAGTCGAGGGAAAAAGTGTCACGAGTTCCTATAAAATTTATAGATGTCTGGTGATTACTGGGGTATTTGTTTTCCCTCTGTAGGATCTTGAGATGCAGCCAGGTTGTCTGCCTGTTTTTCTTTAGAGTACCTGACGGATTAAATCCAGAGGCTTGGTGATAACCTGCTTGTGATGTTTGTGTTTGTCAGGTGGCCAAGACGGTGGCACAGCGGTTGAACACGGATCCCATGCTGCTGCAGTTCTTCAAGTCACAGGGGTAGGGGCCTTGTCTCTTCCACACACAGTCTACACTCTGTGAAAATACTAATACACTCTGATGACCTCTTTAAATGTCAGTCAAAAAACGCAGACAATTCTAAGGATGTATCAGAACCTTTGTAGAGTTTCAGTAGAAATGTTGTGTAACCTGTCCCCCCTCCACCTGTCTCTTTGTTTTCCTCTTCCTCCTCCCTCTCACCCTTCTCTCTCTTAATACCCTCTCATCTGCTTTCTCTCCTGTCACTTCTCCTTTCACTCATCCTTCCTTCCCTTCATTGTCCTCCCCCCCTGCCTGGTGGTGTGGTGGCCAGGTACAGGGACGGTCCAGGGAATCCTCTCAGACACAACTATGATGGAACTCTGCGAGACCTGCTGCAATTCTTCAAGCCTCGGCAGCCCAAGAAACTCTATTACCAGCAGGTAAACAGGGAATTATTATAATGCTTCAACTTGGAATTCAATTTTGATTTCAAATGTCATTTTGTCATTCGATTAAGGGATAAAAACAAGCTAAACTAAACCTGAACTCTGATCAGCGTTTTTCTTTTGTGTTTTCACCCTCTGAGTCACCATGATGTGCTTTAATATGTGGTCGATGTTTCAGGTAATGATGAACTGACTTTAACTCAACCAGAACCAAACATTCATTTAGTTTTTTTTATCTTTTGCGTGTCTGCAGTTAAAGATGAAGATAACAGACTTTGAGAACAGGAGGAGTTTTAAATCCATTTGGCTCAACAGCCAGTTCAGAGAGGAGGTAAACCATTAAGCTTTGAAACTAAAAGTTATTTCAGGATTTAATATGTTTGTGTGTAGTTGTTAAATGTTAGAAGTGTGTGTTGCAGGAGATCACCCTCTACCCTGATAAGCACGGCTGTGTGAGGGACCTTTTGGAAGAATGTAAAAAGGCGGTGGAGCTGTCAGAAAACAGCTCTGAGAAGCTCAGGTATCCGTCTTACAGCATGTGGAATATTTGTTAAATTTGGGTTTTTTCTGCCTGTGATGGCACCTATTGCTGAATAGTTCTCATTATCTGTCATAATGAGATTTCATGTTATGAAACTGATTGTTTGAAGAGTTTGAGCAGCTGCTCCTCTCGTTCCTCCTCCCTGCAGGCTGTTAGAGATAGTAAGCTATAAAATCATCGGGGTTCACCAGGAGGACGAGCTGCTAGAATGTTTATCTCCTGCTGCCAGTCGCACCTTCAGAATAGAGGTAAGTGTGTGTTTTAGTGTTCTCTGTGCTTTTAGTCTTTTCTGTATATTTTTAGCTGTTTTATCTCCTTCAGACATGTTTCCACTTTACAAACACTCAGTGCTTCTTAAGCATCTGCTTTCTGCTGCATCGGTTCTTAAAAACATTCCTGCTGTCTTGTTGAAAAAAAATCACAGAGACCTTTAGTTCACCTCTGTACGGAGCAGGGTGCTATAAGACGCTGAAATCATAGCAAACATTTCCTCACTTTGGGAACAGTAAGCAATAAGATCAAAGTGTTAGATCCTGATCCTGACTAGGGGTTGGTGATATGACCCAAAAATATCACAATATTTTGTATTCTGATTATGATAATAAATCAAATGGTGTGAAAGTGTCTCACGTTTGTATAGAGCTTTACTACAAAGCTCTTTACATTACAGTCAGTCACACTCTGATGGCAGGAAGCTACATTATAGCGCTTTCTACAGATGATGTCATGACTTCGCCACACAACAGCTGATGTGAACGCGCATCAGACAAACCAAAACATTTCCCACATTTAATTCAGCGGCGTTTGCAGCAAATACAGCTAGATGCACCTTTAAAAAAAAAAAAAAAAGCTGTGAAATTCTAAAAGTACCTTTCTAGAACAGATTTAATGCAAACAGAGGAGGTGGTTTTGACTGAGAAGGACGTACCTGGAGCTTTCCTGACAGGTGACCCATCTGATGGGGATGCACGTTTCCAAAACTTTGTTTAACTGGTTATTGAAGCTCTTAACGGTTAATAACCAGTTAACCGTAAACTCATGACGGCGCCGCCACCTCCACACACACACGCACCTTTGCCGCCGTTCTATAAATAACACAAACGCTTTTTCATCTGTTCTTTAATATAATTTAGATTCCCAACCAAGTAGCACACTTGTTTCTAATTCAAAAACAGAGTGGCTTTAGTGGGACGAGATAGAACTGGACGGAAGCAGGAAGTCAAATACACAGCGCTGCCTGCGTGTAACCTATAAACGCTTCCTTGCAATGAACTAAATGATGCGTGAAATTGGCCTACCTTATGTTGATGTGGACGAATTTGAACAGCAACAACACTGAGTGGAAGAAAATAAATGACTAGAATTAGTCTCATCACTACAAGAATAGAATAGAAACGCCCGCCCTCTAGTGGTGCAAAAATGTATTACACACAAGCGAAAGACATGAATTTCAGTTAACCGGGCAAAAATATTATACTTGGTTATGTCATTCACGGTTAACTATGTACATACCTACCATCTGAATACTGCCTGCCTGAACTGAAGAGATGGCTCGAATACCACGAACAGAGTAAGAGAGGCAATCAAAAAAGTCTGTGCATGTATTGCATAAAAGATAAAAGTTAATCCCGGAGTGGACAGTGGTAAATGTTAGTTAATACAGTATGAACTGAAAAAGAGGGGACTTGGCACCCAAACAACAGCTAGCGGGGCTAAGGCTGTGCTCAACAACGGCTGGGCAAAGTTCCCATCTGTGGACATCTGGAAATGTTTAATCATGGCTCCGCAGGGCTGGGCGATATGGCCAAAATTTCATATCTCGATATAGCTCATTTTATATAACGATAAACAGACGAAACATAGAACACCTCCTTGTGAATCTCCCCCTCCACTGTGGCCCGACATGCATCATATAAATCAGGTAAATCAGATTTCACATCTCAGTTCCAGTGTAACTCACAGAACTCGTGTTTTTCCACCTCCATATCTTTGTATAAGTGCCTGGTAACAGCAGCAGTAATCTCCTTCCTTTCATCCCGCTCAGCTGGCAGCTAGGCGCTACACGACGTGCTGCGGGTAAAAACCTGTTGCAGCGTCTGGAGTTTAGCGCTTACGCCAACACTCGACGCTGCTTCTGCAGCTTTTGCTCGTTAACTGTCTCTATTCTTTGACGTGGTTTTTGTGAAGGTGATAAAATATATTGGTGGTGTCGGAGTAGGGCTGGGGGATATAACGAGTATATTCGATGTATTGCGGTATTTTCCACGTGGGATGTGTAAAATGGCTATATCGTCAACACTCGAGTATAAACGGTGACGGCAAATTGAAGCCGTCTGCTTGTAATTCACTGTAAGTTTCGCTTCTCCCACACGCTGTGAATGCATCACTCGTCGCCCCTCCCAACCTGAAAACTGTACCTGCTGCAGCGATGAGCGAGCGGGTCTCGTCGATGAGGAAAAAGACGGAAATTAGACGGAATCGCGGGACTTACCAAACAAAACTGAGTTCAGTAAAAGGGAATAAACTATTTTCTGAGTTATTTTGGCCGCTGCAGCCACCACACATCATGTCATCTGGTGACGCAGCGGCTCAGCTGAGCTCCCCTCAGAGAAAACCGAAGAAGAAATAACCAGACCGCTTCGGAGAAAATTCTCACTGAAACGCGAATTTTCTCTAAGTTCAGCTCAAAGCTCAGGACGGAACAATTCCTAAAAGACCTTTATGAATCTGGAGAACAACTTTTCTCTAAGTTTAGTCAGCAGACGATGAGCTGCAGCGTTAGAATCCCTGTAATGAGCTGATAGTCAGAACGCTCCGTGTGTCTCTGCTCTGTGATGGATGGAGAAGTCTAAATGAACAGACGTCTGTTTAACAGGCAGGAGTCTCAAGTTTTATCTTTAGGCAGCTTTTATGTTTCTTTATGAGACATTTTTATGCTGAGTTTAATTCTAAAGAAATTTATTTTACAAAAATACTTTTTTTAAAGTGAGATACACTAGATTATTTGGATTGCACATAATATCTTCTTTAAAAATATATCATAAGTACTTTTAATACCTTAAACACCCAATGATCAGCTGAACCACAGAACTTTGTTTTATTTAAGTTAAATAACACTCACTAGGTTTAGAATCCTGTGGCTTTGATTTGTTGAATTATTTGTCATTAACTTTATAATTATTCACTTTTTAGGTTCATAACTGTGGTTAAAACAAAAGTGTGGAGTTTAGAAATATTAAAACTGAGTTTAGGGGAAAGGAGGGAAATTTGAGTAAAAACTGGGGGCGGGGGGGTTAATTTGGGAGGAAAGTCAAGTAAGAACCAGAGCAGAGACTTGTTTAACAGTATTGTAATGATGAAACTTTCTCTGCAACTGATGGTTAAATATGTGAATGGATGATTCAAACAAGTACACCAGTGCCTTTTAATGCACATAGCTCAAAATAACATTTGTTTTCGGAGCTTATTTAAAATATCGTGATATATATATATATATATATATATATATCGTATCGCATCGCGATATCGCCTAAAAATATCGGGATATTAGATTTTTCTCATATCGTGCAGCCCTATGTCGGAGTCCATTGTTGGGACCGATAGCTGGTAAACTTTACAAACAGCTGTTGTCTGGTCCACGTCGGTCTTTTTATATTTAAACCACATCCATGACACAGAAGTTGTCCCTCTTTTAGGTACAAGCTCTTTGGTTTGGGTTAGCTTGTTATCCTGTTGACTCTGGTTTAAAACGTGTCCACCACCGTCTGCCTCCATGTTTGTTTATGCGTTGCTGTGCATTCATGGACATCCCGTAAAGTGCATTATGCTGTAAAACTTCTATCGTGGCTTAAACGATAGAGCTTTTTCTCTGACGGTAGACATTTTCTATCATCCAGATGAAATATTTCGTCATATCGCACAGCCCTATGGCTCCGATTACTATTATTTGATCAAGTCCATAGCTCGAATACAACAGCGATGGCAGTGGCGAGGATTCTGACAAAGAAATGGATATATCACTGTCATGCTATCCTTAACTATACCAGGCTTTGGAAATGGAAGAAAAAACTTACCCTCTGGCAACCGCTCAGGATATCTGGAGTCGGACTTGCATAAATCCCAACAGCAGTGCTTTGGTTCTCTTTTAATCATTGTTTTGTAGATTGATAGCAAAAATACGCCGCTTGTAGTCGATCGGCCCACCGTAGAATAAACAGAAAAAGGTGCAGTGTTGTACTAGAGGCAATCCCATGATGCTCTGCGGCGTGACGTCAAAATCTATTTTTAGAAACTGGGAAAGCGCTTTTGAGATGACCAGACAGACCCTCAGACCACCATCAACAGGTGATGTGGGTGAAGTCAGACCAACGCTCTACCTACAGAGCTACTGCTGCCCCAGGAGTAACATAAACAACAAAATAAAACCTGCAATTTCTGTCAATACACACAACTGGTGAGAGACTGCAGTGCCATGCAGAACTAGCTCACTTTGTTTTAGTTTTGTTCTGTTAGCAGCTGTTAGCTTTCCTCCTGGGCTTTCAGACAGTCTTGGCCCAGACTCGGGTGCTGAGGTTGAGATGGTGGAATAAGTTTGAGGTTTAGGTTTCCTTTTAGATATTACAGGCTTCTTGCACTCATTTTAATAACTCCATGCTGCATGACCCACATGAGTGTAATCTGCTCTAGTGGGGTAAAGCAGTTACGTCATGAATTAGAATATTACTGGGCAAGAAAAAATTACTGGTATTATCAGGAATGATATGATATGGCCCACCCCTAATCCTGAGTCTGACTCCTCTGATCCCGACTCTTTTGATTCGTTTCCTGTTTCAGGAGATTCCTCTGGACCAGGTGGACTTGGACAAGGACACTGAAATGTTAATCCCAGTTGCTCACTTCCATAAGGAGGTCTTTGGCACCTTTGGGATTCCCTTTTTGCTCAAGATCAGACAGGTGTGTGTGGCCGCCATGTGAGTATTTATCTTGTTGCTTCCTCATTGATTCATCATTTCTTCACCACCTCTGCAGGGCGAGCCGTTTCGGGAGGTCATGAGGAGGATCCAGACCATGCTGGACATCCAGGAGAAAGAATTTGAGAAGGTACACATTATCCTTTTTCTTTGATGTTTTTTTTAAAATCTTTTATAAGGAATAAATGATCTCCTAATTAAAGAACATTCTGCATGAAAGTCAAGATTTCCAAACCTTTAGTCTTTGTTTGATTGAGGGACTTTTCCTTCCGTTCCCCTCCTCAGGAACGAAGCTGTTTTCTCTTCTAACTCTGTCTTCAGCTGCACAGAACTCTGCTGAAATCTTTCTAACGACATGCAGGAGGCAGCAGAGATGCTCTGAGTGGATCAGTAGTTTCAGCTCTCTCCTCTCACTTCAGATATATTTGCTGGCACTTGCAGAACCTCATTCATTCACTTCTGTCTTAACTAGTCTTCCTTCCCAGCGTTCTCCTGCACTTTTCTCATTTTGCTGAACTGGCAGAAAATCAGTCTGTAACTCAGAAATAAAGTTAGAAACCAGGAGCTCAGTGTTGTGTGTTCAGGATGTAGCTCAGTTAAAAAGGGAAGTTTCAGTCCAGCTACAGATCTCACTAATGGATTCACGTTCAGCTTAAATCTGTTGCTCTTCTTTGTGTCGTTTCCATGACTACAGCTGTAACGTCTCCTAAGCCTAATGGAATAAGTTTAATGTCCAAGCCCATCTAGACCCACTCTCACTAGTGAGCTCTATTCAGCTGTTTGTTGTTTTTATCATTTTGATTATCTAGCTTTAACATCATTACAGTAAAACCTTAAAAAGATTCAAGAATATTTATAATAAAAGTGCAGCAACAAAAGACCCTGAAACATTCACAAAGCAGCACATCATTTTTAAGACTGAATGAATCCTTATTTAAAGCTTCCCGTAGGTTTCTGCACAGCTGCTGTTTGACAGGAAACGGGGTTTATTAAACCTCTAGGACAGGATCCGGTCTGTGAGCCACATCTTTCTGGCCGGTGAGCCGTGTACTGTGTCCATTCATTCAAACAATCCACATTTCTATCATGAGTCGCAACCTGCCGTCTGTCTCGTACCAAACCCCACTCACCGGCCCCTCGGTTACACGCTGGACCTGGAGTGATGCATCCAAACGCCTGAATAAAGCCTAGTCTTCCTGTTTGTTTTTTACAGTTTAAGTTTGCGATTGTGATGATGGGCCGACATCAGTACATCAATGAAGACGAGTATGAGGTCAACCTGAAGGACTTTGAGCCACAGCCAGGTATTTACAGCTAAACCTTCCTGATACTGTTACATCTACACTAGAGGAGCACTAACCTTCTGCTAGATGAGGAACGATGTGATTACTAACGTGTTTATTGCTCAGTATTCAGACATGTTTCTGGTACAATCAATTCACTCAAATTTAAAATTTGTCATGTCAAATTATTTCCTCAGTGTTAAAAGAGGATTTACGCTAGTGCTGCACAATGTGTAAAACTATTGATATGGAAACTACAGCTGTGTGATCCAGACTGGAATAATGTCACAATATTTATTTTTTAAATCCCCTTTTAGTGTCTAATCATCACTACATCCCTCATTCCCTCCAAATAAAGAACAAGCCTTATACCTGTCCTCTCAGTGAACTTAGTCTGGAAGCACAGTATAATTAAGACAACTAAACTAACTAAAGCAAGCAGTATAATGTGTGTATGGGAGACCAGCGGTCACATTATGGTACTTGGATTACCTCTAGCAACAGACCAGAGACTTCAATCATTCACAAAAGAACCAAAACCACGGGACCTTAGCTAAATATATTTATATGAACCAAAGGACAAGGTTTAGTGCTTGTTGTATTTGGACAAACTCTTATAGGATGCTTCAATTTCAAATAAAAATTCACATTTTGACCAGGAGTTTGGTTAAAAAAATAAACATAATGACCACAGGTTGACAGACAGGGACCAGAATAAAACAGTCCAGTAGTTTCATTACTCACCATTTACAACATCAGGCCATCCTGACACTTGTTTATTAATAATTAATTAGACCAACTCAGGGGAGCACCTTTCTCACAGCAAATGACTGATCCTGCTAATACTTCAGAAACATGTCGTCTTTGAACTTTTTAACTTTCTCTTCCACAACAATAAACCCAGAGCCTGTTCCAGAGAGCAGAGGAAGCTGAACTCCTAGTAATTTGATGGATGAAAGTTTGAAACTGTTTACTTGTTTGTTGTGATAGTCTTTAAAGGATGAGGAAAAATACTGAATATAGTCGGTTTATTTGATTTATCCTCCACCTGTTTATTGTCCTCACAGTTTTTAGTTTATATCGAGCAGCCCTCGTTTCCACACACAGGGCTCTGAGTAGTTTTGTTTGTTTTTGTATTATCTTGCAGCGATGTAATGTTTTTAGTCGTTAGCTTTAGGGTTCCAGTCTGCACTCTCTCCTGGGAGATGGAGTTTCTTTTCTGTTTGTGACACGCTGCAGCTGATTTCTGTCTCTAATTCCCAGTAACATTCAGACAAGCGGACACTGGTCCACATATTCATTTAAACTCTAGTTTTAAATCAAATTATTTTAGAGAAGACATTCCAGCGGTTCATTCCAGAGAGACCACCACCAGACCGATCTGATCCGAGTCTGTTAGTTTTTTAAAAACAGGAATTCTGCAGCCATTCAGACTCGGTGACTTTGTTTAATGAATGAACTGATGATGGCAGCAGGAGACTCTCCTAACCTCCTCCTGGACGTCTCTCCTCCACAGGTAACATGTCTCACCCACGCCCCTGGCTAGGGTTGGATCACTTCAACAAAGCTCCAAAGAGAGGTCGCTACACTTACCTGGAGAAAGCAATCAAGATCCACAACTAAAGCAAGACCGCCCCCTCCTCAAATCATGCTCCACCCCACCCCCTCTTACTTTAACAAACCATAACCACAGACTGTAACCAACCGTGTGTGTTTGCGTGCAAGGCCGTTTGGGTGTGTGCTTGTGTATGTGTGTGTGCGCGTGTATTCATCACTCTAACACCCCGCCTGGACACCTCTACAGCTCTGCACCGGCACTATGTCTTCAGAGAAACAGGATTTTGCTGCAGCTGATGGATTATTCTTCAACCACAAAATAAACTGCACCAACCACCTCCTGACTGTTGATTTTGTTGTACATTTTATAGTTTTTTTTTTCTTCTTTTTAACAGTCTCCCTCGATGTTTGAGGACGTTTGGTTGCTTTCTTCCCTCCTGGCTTTTCGACCCGTTCACTGCCTGCTTTTTGTTGCCTACTTGGAGTTGGGAGACATGAAATTAGAGTTTAAAATGAAATAAGTGAAGTTGAATTGGGATTTACCCCCCTCCCCTCTCTCTCTTCCACCTTAACACCCTTTTTTTCTTCTAAGTTTAGGAGAATTGTGTTTTTTAAATAAAGTTTGGTGAAAGAGGTGTTGGTGATGACATTCTGACAATGGGGGGTGGGTGATTTTGCTGAAGATGTTTTGCAGAAACGGCTGCGTCTGAAGCTAATTAGCTGCCCTGATGAGGTTATTTAATAGTTTCTTTTCCCATCCTATAGTTCAACAAAACAGTATTTCCATGTTTTACACAATTCCTTCTCACTTAGTTTGGTTGGAGGAAAACATTTGTTGTTCCTTTATGCAGATCTTGTATAAAACAAATCTTCAGAACAGCATCTGTTTAAAAAAATAAACGGAGAAAAATGGGATTTGTCTGTATTTCATCTTGGAAGTTGGCATGTGGAGGTTCCTCAGGACGGGCTGATGTACACTTTGATTGTGATTTGAGTTTTCTTCTTTTCTGGGGTTGTATTTTAGGAGCACATGCACAAACTTCAACTTTTTCAGTCATTCCTCTACAAAAGCTTCCATCTCTTGATTCTGTCAGCCCCCTGGTGGTTGAGAGCAGTAACTGCATTGTGCTTTTGTGGAGCTGCAACCCTTTGAACCCCACAGGTTTAAAGACTATGTAGAGCCAAAACCAGCAGTGTAAAAAAACAAAAACAAAATACACTTTAATCCCTATGAATTTGTTTTTGTTTTTGTTATTTTTAAGCACAGATGGAATGCACCCCGGATAACGCATAGCTGGCTTTGTAAAGACAACATTAAAGAATTGTATATTTAAAAATATGAACGTGTAAAATTTAAGAGAAGCGCCTTTCTTGTTGGGTACAGAAGGAGCCAGGTGTTCATATTTCTTGTGTGTAGGTTTCTTTATTTTCTCTTATTTTCCTGATGTTTCATTGACAGTTTGTTTCTGCTACATTCAGATAATTTTCTTTAAAAACTAACTGCAGTGGTTTGTCTCGTTTGAAGACTCCAGTACAAAGATGACCTGCAGATTCACCTTAATTTGATCTTTTCCGGTTTAAAATCATCAGTGTAGCAGCAGTGTACGACAACTATTCCTGTATATTGCCTTTTTGCTGGAAAATGTATGTTGAATAAAATTTTCTATAAAAACGAATGCACAACTTGACTACTTGTCCAAACTGGGACAACATGATGGAAGTTGTGATTGATTTACTTTGCTTTTATCGTTTAAAACTTGGGGTGAGGGGGTTCATCTGATCACAGAACTCATTCTAGGTCTGGAGAATCCTGGTGTTTTCTGGCTAAACTGAGACTGGCCTTTGTTTCTTTTACAAGTCTGATGAAAAATCTGGTTTTAATTTAAATTTTGCTATATTTGATCCCACATGGAGGAAGAGAACAGCTGCTTTATTCTGTTCACCAGCTTCTCACAGCAGTTTGAGTCAAACTCGACAAGAAAAAGGAAGCACTCGGGTGTGTACTCGGTCCTACAACTTTTTATCTTTTGACACATTACTGCTGTGCTGAATGTAGAAAAAATGGAGCTAATTGTGTGTGATGATAATTGGCATTAAAGAATAACCATTTCATTGAGCAGAGATTGAGCTGGTGAGGTTTGCAGAAAACAAACGCCCCTCCCTGGACACCAAGGATGTTGCAACACTGTTGTATTTATTTTTTAAGAAAAGTTTTATTTTTGCCTTTCTAGATATAAATCACAAGGTGCTTTACAATTACAGAGTTTACAATACAAAGAGTTTGTAACTAATCTACAGGAGTTCATGTAAAAACCAGTCCACAAGACAATAAACTGTCTTTGGTATCTTATTTTATGCATACACTGCTACCAGATTTATTAATTACTCATAAATAAGTCATTAATTATGCATACACTGCTACCAGATTTATTAATTACTCATAAATAAGTCATTAATAATTAGGCCTGATGTATTTGATTACATTCTTAAACCTTAAACATCTGTTCTTTCATGAACTCAAATTGAATCCTTAAGCATTAATCAGAATCCTGATTAATTTTGTTATTTTACTAAGATTAGATTAGTGTGATGTTTAGAATTGTTCTAAATTTTGACTTGCATAAAGTAAGTTTAGTCTTTGTATCAGATTATTAAAATGAGGTTCTCTGGTCAGCCTGATTGGAAGAGAGTCTGGGGGTCACAGCAGCAGGTGCTCTGTCTCCTTCAGTCTTCAGCTGGACCTCAGGTGCTGGGGGTGGAAGGAAATCACTTGTGTACGCTGGTCCACGTAGGGCCCTAAAATCCAGAACCAGGATCTTAAAGTCAACTCTGGAATTTACAGACGACCAGTGAAGCTGGTAGAGTAGTGGGGTGATGTGGGTGAATTTGTTGGACCTGAGTCTGAACACAATAATTCTGAACCACCTGGAACCGATCCAAGCAGGTTCTGTTCAGAAGAGGGTTAGGGTCTGCAGTGTCCAGACCAGAAGAGATGAAAGCATGGAGAACAATTTCCAGTTTGGAGCGTGACTCAATGGAACTCAGCTGGAGCTGGGATCTAACCGATAATGTTCTACCTACTGAGCTACTGCCTCCCCAAAAGTAAAGAACTGAGAATGTGCTGCAGAGGGAGCAGATAGAAGGAACAGCAGAGGCCCCAGCATGCTAAAACAAAAAACTACAAACACTGTTTTTAAGTATTCCAAATTTTAGATTATAATTACAGCAATATAATAACAGTAATTCAGTTACAGTTGATTTTGACACAATAACTTCAATAACTTTATCTCTTGGTTCTCATTTCAGTGAAAACTGGAAAAGTATTTGTCCCTTTTTGTGCCTGAGACTCAGCACTTTGCAGGGGGGCCACAGGGGGCAATGCCCCCCCGCCCCCCTAGAACCGCCCCTGCATGACTGAAATAATTTTCTCAACCCTGACTAATGCAGTCGAACTGCTCTAAAAGGCAGCTTTCTTTCTAGTGATATCTAGAAAAACATTTCTTTAGAAACTTTGACGGATGCCAGCGTGATGACGGGGTTTGGGGTCACTCTGGGAGTAGAGGGCCGTTCAGTCTCTGAACCAGAGTATCTGGTCCATTGATCTGCCTGTTCCAGGTAGGGCCGAGTTAGGAAACTTCCAGTGGGGTGTCCTGATGGATCTGTGATCATAAGGGGTGTAATCCATGTCTCAATAGAAAATACTGCATTATTTAAGGCACATATCTAGACCCCTGATTTAATTTACCTTCTTCTCCTTCAATAAAACAGACAACTGTTAACAGGTTAATCCAGAGGCAGAGGTTTAGTTTAGGGTTCCTTTTAAATCACAAGTTCTTAAAGCAATAAATGGGCTGCAATATATAAGTGAAAACACATAAAGGAGACATAAACGTCGTGCATGATCTACTTTTATTCAAGATACATTGTTTTCTAATAGTAAATAACGGAAAAATATTCAGGTTCATGCAGAGACATCAATCTTCAACATTACAAATACAGCAGATGGTTGTTTACAGCATAGAAAAGGAAAAACAACAGATGAAAAATAGACAGAATTCCATCGTTACTTTATTTTATTTTGCAGCATCCTTTAGGCTGTGATACATGTATTCCTGCTCATTTCAAATGCTAAATCTAGTGTTTGGAGCTGAAGATTAAAATGATCTAAATCAATTCTTATTTACATTCACATGCAGCAAATGTACAATGTTCCTGCTCCCCTCATGTAGAAATTAAAACGATATATTTCTGAATGAGAACATTTAAAATATACAAATTGATTCATAATGTTTTGTTTCTCATAGCTAGTTACGTCGCAACAAAACACCAACATAAAATAACTGTGCAAAAGCTGAATATGAGGAAATACTTTTTCTGTGTTCTTGCTTATTGTGGGTTTTGATTTAGTCGTGTGGCGTTTTTTATTGTTCCTTCAAATAGCAAGCAGATAGATTTAGATTCACAACCCTTTAAACATCAAGCATTTGATAAATTCTATGTACAAACCTTCATTTAATGTTTGTAAAAATTGGTGAACGTGTAACAGATATTTTTATTTAAAAAGTGCATGGAGCGTGCATGGAACTGCCAGAGGTTGTGATGATTTTCAGCATGTTTTTAATTATTTTTCTCATTGAGCTCTGACAACGCAGTGACTCCCAGTATTTTGCTAAAATGACCTGATGCTGTGCTGTAATTCGGCGTATGATTTAACCTCCACTGATGCATTGATTCATCCATAGAAATAGGTCAGTGTGACCTCCCTCTGTCAGTGTCAGAATCTGACGAAGCCTGTTCTTCATAGGGGGAATCCAAAAAGCTGACAGTATTACTATTATTATTAATTATTATTATTATTTCTATGGGTCGATTCCTTCCTCCTGCTCATCATTTACAGCATTCCTTCTTCTCGATGTGCAGGACTTTGTTGCATTTGGGGCAGGTGTGATAGGCGTCTTTGAAGCTGTCCAGGAAGAATGGAATCAGGCAGCAGCACAAGAACAGCCTGCAACACACAGATGGTTATTTTCACTTGGTTTATTTTATGCTCAGTGCTTTTTAAAGTGTTCTGAAACTAGATCCTAAAATGCTGCTTTATGTTCTACTCCTGGCTGAAAATCCAGACTATTTGCTAAAGCGTGTTATGGTCATTTAATGAGAAAATCAGGACGTTTTAAATTGTTTCTAGGTGCAAAAAATAGGAGCAACTGGAAATTTACCGACAAAAAATGTGAAGGATGCACAGGAGGATTTCTATTCTACTTTCTTCCATAAAAACAGAAATTTTGACTTATTGGTTGCAATAATTCAAACTAAGACAAAAGTTTTAATTTCTGACGTGTAAACTGGATAAGACGTGTTGTGATGATCAAGACTTTTTTTTAAGTTAAAGCTGCTGCCAGTGGATCCTAATACTCACTTAAGAGTCACATAAAGAAAATCCATGAACTCGGATTGGCAGAAATGTTTGATGGTCACATGTACATTTGTATAATTTTGCAGTGTTTTATGTAGAAAATATGTCAAGTTAAAAATACCCTTCACCTCCCGTTTTACTAAAGAAACATTTCAGAGTACAGAAACTACAAGTTTGCAAAAGATATGAGAAGTTGTAAATGTCCACAAGTCATCAGAGAATTCTGAGCTCAGATGAAATGGATGTAAATGAGTTTGGATGTTTGCTGCTGCACTTTTAGGTGATTTGAGAAGAAACCAGGAGTCCAACAGTAGAGTGAGACATGGTGAGTCAACGTGAGACACGGTGAACGAAGACAAAAAGACCAGTTTTGATGTTTAAACTGTAGAAGAAATGTAAAGTTTCTATAAGAACAGTTTGATTAAAATAATATTTAAAGGTTTAGAGAGCTCAAAGGTTAGTTTGTGACATCAACACTCTACATCTGGTGTGAGAACTCAAACTGTGATTGGGTAAAAACCATAAAACTATCAAAATGAGCACTTAGTCAGATGAAGTCCAACTTTCTGAGACCTGGTTAAACTTTTTTGGGGAAATAGTTTTTTGTGAATGTTTCCACCACAGTACTACTACTATCAGAATTCATAACACACTATTCTGAACTGCACATTTTTGTGTCTTTTTTACAAGTATTTCCCAAAACTAGAGGAAATAAATCAAGAAACCTTCACAGAAATGGAAGAATAAAATGTGATGAGTATTAAGTGTGCATTCATGCTTATGGTTCCCCTACATATGAACTAGATGTTTTTTTATTTATATTATAAAGACGATAGATTCCCTGGCTCACTCACCCACAGCAGATGAAAAGTAAGCACATCAGCCAGGCGTAGGTCCCT
Source organism: Callopanchax toddi (assembly GCA_006937965.1). Taxonomy (NCBI): domain Eukaryota; kingdom Metazoa; phylum Chordata; class Actinopteri; order Cyprinodontiformes; family Nothobranchiidae; genus Callopanchax; species Callopanchax toddi. The sequence continues at coordinate 188,861 of SSNR01000486.1, read as the reverse complement.
GCTTTATAGGTGACATTAGTCATCACCTGCTCCCTGCAGGCGTCACAGGTCGCCATGCCAGGGTTACGTCCCAGTCCAACGTCATAGCTCACATACTTCTTTTTGGATTCCCCAGGAAGGCGTTCTGAACCCATACCTCCTCCTCCACTGGTGTAAACTGAGAGGGACAGAGGTAAACACATTTAGGAGGAAGATTCTGACCTAAATAAAGTTGTGTTTGTAACCAGTGTAAATGTCAGTTTACCTGGTTTGTCCTGAGACACAGTGACATCCTGTGATCCTGTGGGAGGGGTGAACGGGGTGTGCACGTGATAAACCTTCACTCCACTCCCTTGACCTTCAACTGGACCAAATGCAAAGAAAGGAAACAGAAGAGGGGATTAAGGACTGATGGTGATGATAACTGTGTGTGTGTGTTAAGGCGTACCTGGTATGAGGTAGGGAGGGGGATCTTTAGTCCCATCACCGCTCATAGTGCTGCAGAGAGAGGATGGGAATAAAGTGAATGGATGAATAATAAACATCAAACACCTGGAACCAGATGTGAGATGCTGCTTTCTGCCACAAGAGGGAGTCAAACTAAAGCGATGAAAGTCTCCTCTGGCTCTGATGAAACCTCCTGTCAGCCCTGACTGACAGAGTGATAGGATGGGTGTGCCGGTCTGAGGACGGACGGCTGGCATGTTTCAGGTGTGGTCAGGCGTGTCACTGACTGAAAAGACGTTTTCAGTGTCTTTGTGTGCAAACAAATACCTGCAGCACAGATGAGTGCTGAAGGGATACAGGCATGTCTTTGTTACTTTTATAATCCTGATATCAGGATTCAAGAGAAACATCTGATTGCTTCCCTATAAGGAGACATTTATTAGATATTTAGATTAAAATATCAATAATTTCACTTGTTAAACTGATATTAGTTTTACATAATTGTTAGAAAAACAAAAAGCATAATATTTATGTTGCACTAATTTTAAATGCTTGCTCACACACTCACTCACTTGCAAGTGCATGATCTATTTATATATTTATTTCTTTTTAAACAACAGTGCTGCAACTTTTTTCACTCTCTCGCTTCATTTCAGCTCTTTAAGAATCACCTTTATGAAAAGTTTTTCTAGCTGTTCAAAGGGATCAGATTGTACTTTTAGTTAAAGATGAAGTCTTTTTGTTCATTTTGTGTCCAGCTGACCTGTATAGGTTCTAATCCTGCAGCCAAGCAGCAGACTGATACAGATACATAACCTGAAACATGGAAAACTTCACTTTTTGGTCTTTTTAACTTAGCAAAACATTTATGGTCACTAGAAGAAAGTCATCTGCCTTCAAAGATCCACATATTATTAAATTATTACATAAATGCATTAAAAACCCTTCAATAAATCAAGAATAAGATCACAAGAAAGCTAAATGAGACTCATACTGGAAACTGAAGCAACACGTAAACAAAGATTAAAGGCGTTTCAGTTTAAAACTCCTACAGTTTTTAATCTGTGTGGATTTATTTTCATAATTTTGCACAATCAGAGAAAATCAACAAAGCCAAACTGGTTGGTAGAATATGTAAATGGCCTGAAAATATGACAAGTTTTGAACCTTTTGACTTTCTGGTCAATCCTTTGAGTCCCCATTAAAACATGCACTAAATTTAACAGAAAACCTAATAAACTAACTTGATACTTGACATTTTTATTACCTGTTTATTATTATTACCTTTTAATAATATAACTCTTTTTTGCCACAAGTATAAAAACTTTTTTCTTTTCTTTTGTTCTTGGTGAAACTCTGAGTTTCTTTTGCACATAAAACTGGTGAATTAACCCTTTAACTGCTACACCAACAATTTATATTCATCTGGGAATAAATAATGAATAAAGAAATAATATGACAATAATATTAATTTATATATTACCAAGCCAAAGAGGAGACAAACACAAAATAAAAAGTAAAGTTTCCCTACAGGTGTTTTCTGTTCCCGGCTGATTAACACGTTTCTGGTGAAATGGACCCAGATTTGATCCATTTTCAGATCTTTTAAAACTCGACTTCCTCCTCAGGTTGTTTAAACATAAACATGATTAATGTCTGATTAAAGATTTGTCTATATCTTTGAGTTTCTTGTTATTTTTCCTATTAAACCTTAGCTTTAGACTCAGTATAAGTGTGTGTGTGTGTCACATAGAGGAATGTAACGCAGCAGCATGTTTCTCTCAGAATCAGGGTGTGCCGGCAAACCCGATCAACTCAGAATCTCCAGATGATTTCTAAGATTTGGAGCCTTGATGTTCACTTTAATCCATAATCTTATAATAAATGAAGTGATTGTTTTTTCCTGTGTCAGCTCAGCTCCACAGCTGGATGTTCTGAGGTGTGTTGGTTCATCAGGTTTGTCTGCTCAGGTAGAGATACTAGAACCAGCCTCAGGGTTGAGTTCCCTCCATCTGATGCAGATGTTGACAGGTTTCTGAACTTTTACACCACTGTGTGAAAAAGCTTCAAACTTTAAGACAAGCATCTGAATTCACGAAGGACAAACAGGTCCAGCGGAGTTCCTGAGCCTAAGCTCCTCAGGCTTGTGCCAAGAAGAATAAACCTGGAGTTGAAAAATGTAGATAGCAGCCGAGCAGGTTTTCAGGTGATTACCAGGTGAGATGTTTAGACAGCAGATCTGAACTTTCTGGTCCTTTTTCTCATGTGGTAACACCCTGAAACGCATCAAAGCCACAGGCGTGGTCCTACTGGATTCATCAGACCTGCTGGTCCAACCTGACTGGGTCCAGGAGAAGAATGTCTAACTGGAAGGGGTTTTATTAATCAGCTGGTAGAGGAAATTAAAATAATTGACTTTACTTATTGTTCAACTTTTCTTAAAAACTACAAATGCTTTTTCCTGGAGATGATTTAAATGGTTATAATGATGTAAAGTTACAGTTAATGACTTTAATGACTCTCTCTTTTGTATTCATGTTCATATTTTTGTGAGTTAAAGTGAATTCATGTATTTTTGCGGTGGCAGTAACTCAGGTGGTAGAGCTGGTAAACGAAGGGTTGTCGGTTCGATTCCTGCTCCTGCTGAACCACCTGCTTGTGTCCGTCGGGTAGTGTGTGGATGTTGGCGGTGGTTAGGGGCTGACCCCAGGTCAGCTGTAGCTACAGGTAATCTCCACCATGTGAGTGAGTGAATAATGGATCCTCTGTAGAGCGGTGGGTGAATCTAAATCGAATCCATTATTAATGTGATCATATTTGAAATGTGCGTATTTATTTAGATATTTGTGTCCTAGTTAGACCTGCCTGGTTATTAGTGTTTAACTGCTGGTTTTAGTCATGTTAATGGATCTGTTTAAAGTCTAGAAAGATGCACAAACTAACTGCATTAAACAAAGTTAAATATTAAATTTAGGAGTCATTTCTGCTAGACATATTTAAAAAACAACCTCAAATGTATCACTGATACTTCAGCTTTCATAAAAATCTGTCTAATTTTTGAACACATTTTTTTTCTATTCCTGGCTGAAAAGATAATGTCCAGTCTTACCTGATTCTGGTGTGTTGTGGTCCGTAGGCAGAAGTGTGTGTGTGAGTGTGTGTGAGTGTGAAAGCTGCTGCTGCTGATGGAGAGTTCTGACAGATTGCAGCTGAGAGGATTACCTGTCTCACCTCTACCTGCATGAGCCTCACCCCCAACCCGCCCCTTTAGCCCCGCCCCCTTCAAAAAACAAAGAACAAGCATCAGGAGTGACTCATGCAGGTAGTGATGGAACAGCCTGTTCTGGTCCAGTGCTTTTTCTTTCTTTAATCGGCTGGTTGTTACTGAGAGGCTATTAGGGAGTGTTTCTCTTTCTGATGAGAGAATAACCTGTTTGAGGCCTTTTATTATTAAAGAAACTGTTCAAACACACAGAGTCTCTGGGAATCTTTCCCTCAAGCTGTTGAGAAACAGTGACACACGTTTACATATTTGATGTGCGAGAATGCAGAGAATGTTTATGATTGCTGACAAACCCTGCTGGGAAAGGACATGCTGTCGTCCAAAGAATGGTTCTGAACTCATTAGTGAAGGAACCAATAAGTAAACACAATCAACTCATTTATATTGATTTTGTGTAGAAAATCTAATCATGACTCAGCAAGTCTGTAGATTTAGAAAACTCTGAATAATAATAAAACAAGTGATGTAAATGTTGGATCTGACTGTTTTTATTCAGTTATAAACTCTGTTTAAAATTAGACTTAAAGTCTTGATGTCATGTGGCTTTGCATTAATATATTATTATTATTATTATTATACAGACAGATATTTGACCCCCAAACTAAAACCACCTGGTTATAAGTGGTCCAGCTGCAGTTAGCAGACATGAAACAAGTCACCAACATCCTTCTATAGGTAATGTCTCATCTGTTGTAGATATATCTGTGAACAGCCTCAGTTTAAAGAAAGAAGTTTAATTCTGACTAAACTGATGAGCTATGGTTAATCTTGTAGCCCAAACAGATTTCTTCCATCTTAACAAACCCATTCTCAACAAAAGGTCAAAGAGGTTTCCTGTGGAAAGGTTAATAAATATGGCTGTTTGAACAAATTTATTTTGAGAAACAGAGACTAGTTCTGACAGAGAAGCTAATGGCTAATCTTGGTGAGGTGGATTGCTGCTGTCTTAACACAGCTACAATTTTAAACATGGTTCATGATCCCTTTTCATAAACCTTTTGACTTTTTATTTATTTAATACAGCATTAGTTGTTATTTACATAAAATTCAATGGGTTTATTTTAAGAGCAACTAGCATTAGCAGCAGCAAGCTGTAGCATTCGAGTCTGAGGCATTCAGTCAGGAATATTTTTGTACTTCTGCTAGAAAATCTGTGTAATATGAAACTGACAACAATGTAAAGGTTAAAAAATAGCATCTGCATGAAATGCAATAAATGCTTTGAGACCGAGTTGTTTTAAGATGGCAGCAGTGTTCTTTAGTCTTACGCTGCGTTCCGTTTACTTCTAATTCCAACTTAGATTTGGGAAGATATCGCTCCCAACTGTTTTCAAGTTGCTAGTTGGGAAATAAATAAATGAAATGTGTTAATTTTTTTTAGCTACATGACCAGGCTAACTACTATTAACAATTTAAGCCAATGACTTATTTATCAGTTTTTAAACACCATGTTAACGGGTCGACCGTGCCCTGTAAGAGAGGCTGCCCTCCAGGTGGGCATCGCCCCAGGCTTCATCCCCGGCCCGGCCATGAGTTGAAGTTTCCTTGGGCAACATACTGAACTCCAGGTCTCCCTTGGAAAGAGGTGCTTCTCAATTGAACATCACCCAACAAAGTATTTGTTAAAAGAAAAAAACCCAACAACAACTGAGTAACTGAGACACAAACCAACAGAAATTAATATAAAAGTTTATCACTGCAGGTACAAGTGTTCATGCTGGAGGAATTTGATTTTGTGCTTGGGGCTGGTCAGGAATCTTAAACATTTGAAGTCAGAATTCTGATGATGTGGGGGGGTGTGAGTGATCAGGCTACAAATGAAACACACCATTAGCTCACTAAAGCTAGTCGCTTGTCCAGTTGGAATCAAATCTTTTTCTTTCTCTTTAAATTCTTAACGGACAAAATATATCAAGTTTTCTGGTGTAGTCCGACTGGCTTTTCACCTTTTCTCCTTATTTGAAAGATTTTTTATTACAATTCTTTGCCTTCATGTTGAAATTTATGGCTGTCCTTCTTCAGGTTGACCTTTGACCCTTCCAAAAACCTGTAGTGCTACTGTATTTCTGACAGCTGTTGTTTTTTCCCAACCTTTATCTCTCCAGGTATGTTTGAGAGCAGTTCTCACGACCTGGCAGAGCTACACACTGTTAGCTTGGCTAAGCTAACAGTGTGATGTTTGAAAACCTGCCATTCTGCATGAACTTGAAGTGAGAGTAACACCGTGGAAACCTGCACTAATTAGGTCTTCCTGAGTAGTTAACAGTTCACACCTCAGTGATTCTCAAATTACTCACAACAACATGACCAGACTGCCTCCCTAACACCTTTAGCTTTAGCATGTTGAACATTATTATTATTTTAATTTGCTTATGCACTTTAAATGAATTAGTATGTACTTTAAATATATTTTTATGTAGTTAAAAAACACTTGTGCTGTGGTCGTTTGATCAGGTCTGTAAATAATGTAATAGTGTAATGAACAGGGGATGACATGACCAGGTGTAGCCCTGTGACGGACTTAAGACCTGTCCTGGATGATGGATGGATGATGGATGGATGGATGGATGGATGGATGATGGATGG
>SSNR01000486.1:134506-177829 GCA_006937965.1 Callopanchax toddi | reverse complement strand
CATCAAAGGATTGTTGGCTAGCAGTGCCTGCACCTAGACAACCCAAAGCATCTACTCTACTGTACTCTGCCTGTGCACTTCCCTCTATGCTTGTACTCTTTTCCCACGCTGTGTCTTCTTACAGAGCCTGAGTCTTCTTCCCTCTAGGTAGCTTATTGTTAGCCTCAATGGTAACTTGTTACATTCTCATTTGTAAGTCTCTTTGAATAAAAGCGTCTGCCAACAACATAAACAAACACATATTTTTATTATTTGTTACTTTATGGTTTTGGTAAACTTTATCCAGGCATTAACAATGAAAAGACATGAAGAATTAATTGCCTCGGGTTCATAATTTGTCTGAAGAGGAGGAGCTGAAACAGTTTAGTGTTTTGTTCCTGACTGATGTTGCTTTGGTCTGTCATAGTGAGGCAGGCGCTAGGACAAAAAGCCAGACCTTCCAATTTACTGGCACATCCACATTCGGGACAATGATGCAGCACAGAAATTTTACAGAACAAAAAGAGACGTGAACTTATGATAAATGAACCTTTTGACTGGCAGGTTCTCACTAAAAATACCTGCTATACAAAAATACAGCATTCTCACATTACCTTACTTTATTATTACTATAATTAATGTAGTTATTTTTAACAAAAACATTACATTGCATCATATTATAATTATTATTGCTAAAAATGATTAAAAAAAAACAAGAAAGATTATAATTTAATGTTTTTCTTTTTAGTGTGGAAGTTTAAAGATTAATAGAAAAAGAACATAAAACTGGACCTGAGCATCAAGTAATTGTGATGATCTGAAAAAGTATTTGACCCCGTGACAGATTTCTTCTGTTTCGACTGACTCGTCAAATCAACAAACACGTTTCAGTATCAGACAAAAATAACCTGAGTAAATATAAAAGGATGATCTTATTTAGTAAAGAAACAAAGCTATCCAAACTAACCTGGCCCTGTGTGAAAAAGTAACTTTAATTGTGAATAAGCACATTATAAAGCTGAGTTCAGCCTCACTCAGGCCTGATACTGCCAAGAAGACGAAGAAATCATTTCAAAAGAACCTTTCTGACAACATGAAAGAGGCTAAAAGAGCTTAAAAGAGCTCAAAAAGCAACACATCAGGTCCTGTTCATTTTAAAAACTGTACTGAAAGAGAGGTGATTTGACGTGAGGTTGAATAAATAAGAGCTGGAGCTGTCAGTTATTTTTATTCCTCTAACCTAATTGTTGTCCTTCCTCTGGATCTGAGTGGAACTTGTTTTTCTGACCTCAGGCTTCAGAGATGATTGATTTAATGTCTCTAGTGCCTGGTAAAAGTTTTCAGAAATCTCAACATTTAATTTTAGACTTATAATTTTCTGCGTGACTCAAAAATCTTCTTGCATTTGAGAACTACATTGTGTAAATAACTTCTTTGACTTGACTGGTATCTTTCATCTTAGTACACTGGGACTGTCTTGGCTGATGGTGAACGAGCGTCCCGTCCTGAAGTAGTTTTCTATTTCCTCCAGCGTGCGGTTGCGAGTCTCTGGGATGCACACGGCGTTGAAAAGCAGGCAGACGACGCAGACTATGGTGAAGATCAGGTAAGGGACGTATAGGCCGTAACTGTCCACCAAGTGAGTGAAGGCGTGTGTGAGAGCGAAGGCTGTCAGCCAGCTGATGGTGACACACAGACCTGAAGCCACACCCCTGGCAACCAGCGGCAACACCTCTGACATCAGCAGCCATGTGATAGGCCCCCATCCCAGAGCGTAACCTAGGAGACAGTCAGTGACAAAGCTCATAGCATGTGCATGTTTTTTTTCTTTTCATCAAAATGGGTGTGACAACACAACCCGTTTCCAGCTGTGGTTTGGTTAATCTGAATTATAACAGGCTGTATTTTGTTAAATAGATCAAAGCTAACAGACTACATGACAATGATCAAGGTACTAGAACAAGAATTGTATGTGTAACTTTAATAAAAACAATAACAAATATTTATCTTAGTAGGACAAAGTGTAGAGTTCCACAACCAATAGGTGAACTGACCAACCCAAACGGCCTCAAACTTTCCTTCAGAGGCTAAAAAATTGATGCATTTGCATAGAGGTTAGCTAACAGGTACTATGGGGTTCTAAATGTAGAGGTTAGCTAACAGGTACTATGGGGTTCTAAATGTAGAGGTTCGCTAACAGGTACTATGGGGTTCTAAATGTAGAGGTTAGCTAACAGGTACTATGGGGTTCTAAATGTAGAGGTTAGCTAACAGGTAATATGGGGTTCTAAATGTAGAGGTTAGCTAACAGGTACTATGGGGTTCTAAATGTAAAGGTTAGCCAACTTACTTAACCTAAGTTAGCTGCTAATCTGTCACTGATCTGCTTCATTGTCTCTCCTGATCTGACTAGCCATGAGTATTGCTCAGGTTAGAGGACTACTTCCTGTTTAGATAGACTCCACCCACTTTGAGTGATGTCACCAGTGGGTGTGGTCCTAGAACACTACATCAGAATGACCGTGATGACCTTTAACCATGTCTCAGTGACAAGATGATCAAACCAGTGGGATTGCTGATTGATGAGCTCTGTAACCAGTACAGGATTTTGCAAATGTATTTCATGATTGTTGCAGCCTAAAAGATCTGGTTTTGCAACCAAGTTGCAATCAAAGTTGCAGTGTTTTAAAACTTACGTTCTCTCAATAACATGGCAAGAATGTTTATTCTACAAAAGTAGCTTTTGAAATAAAATTAGAAATACGACAAACAGATCTGACAAGGCGGCCTGGTGTTGGGACACACCAATCACTCAGTCTGTGGTTAACTTGTTAACCACACTGTCTCTTATACACNTCCATCCTCTTGGACAGATCATTAGTAGATGTCACAATGTCTCCTACCACCTTTATGCAGATGACATTCAGCTGTACTGCTCCTTCAAGGACTCAGAGTTCTACAAACTGTCTGAACTACTGGAGTGTCTGTCAGCCATTACTAACTGGTTAGAAAAGAACTTCCTTCAGTTAAACCCTGAAAAGACTGAATGTCTGATTGTTGCCCCTGATAGGATGGTCCCTCTGATCAGTCAACATATTGGACATTTAAGTTCTGCTGTAAAGTCAAACCTGAGGAATCTGGGTGTTATTTTCGACCAATCAATGTCTCTTGAAGGTCACTCAAAACAGCTGGTCAGAAACTGTTTTTATCATCTGAGAAATATTTCCAAACTGAGAAAGTTGGTGTCAAAACCTGAACTGGAAATGGTTCTTCATGCTTTGATCTCCTCCCGTCTAGATTACTGTAACACACTTTTCACATGTTTGAACCAAAAAGCCCTTTATGGCCTTCAGCTGGTCCAGAACTCTGCAGCGAGGCTCCTCACTGGAGCAAACAGGAAAGATGACATCACTCCTATTCTGAAGTCTCTGCACTGGTTACCTGTTAAATGTAGAGTTCATTTTAAAATCCTGACTCTAACTTTCAGGGCCCTACATGGTCAAGCTCCTCTTTATGTTACTGAACTGATAAAGCCGTACGCTCCAACCCGAGTCCTCAGGTCCACAGACCAGAATCTCCTAACAGTTCCAAGGACCAGATTTAAAAGTCGAGGTGATCGCTCCTTCCAGTCTGTTGCACCGCGACTTTGGAATGACCTTCCTTTAGTTTTACACTGTATAGACAGTCTGGACTCCTTTAAAAAGCAGCTGAAGACCCAATTATTTAAAACTGCTTTTAAATAACTCTTTTATGTTCTCTTGTTGTTGTTTAATGATTTTGATTTGTAATGATATTTTGTTTGTTTTATTGATTTTATTTGTTTTATCATGTTTGATTCTGTTTTCTGTGAAGCACTTTGTGATTTTTTCTGTGAAAGGTGCTATATAAATAAACTTTACTTACTTTACTTTACTTACTTGTCATTATTCACTGTTACATGAAGATTTAGCTCAAAATAATGATGCCCTATTTAGTTAAGGCTCCTAACTCAACTAACAATGTTGTCTGGAGACACTCAGCCATTTCTCCTGTGCACGCTGCAGCTGTTTGGTCATCAGGAAAATATGTTGTTAGGGCATTTCTCATGGAATTCCCTAGTTTCAGCAACATACACTCTAAAAAGTAAAACCATCATTTACTTAAATTTTTTGGTGTAACATTTTTACACTCGAGAATTTTGAGTAGATTGAAGACAATTATACTGATAAAGTTGGCTTTTACTTGATATAATTGTCTCCGATCTACTCAGAATTCTTGAGTGTAAAATGTTACACCAAAAAATTTAAGTAAATGATGGTTTTACTTTTTAGAGTGTAGTGTGCTGACATGAATGAGTTTTTCAAATGTCTGTTATCAGCTCAATAAAGCTTTTCCTTCTACTACAAGGTTGAATGTTCTGCAGAAAAGTTTTCATTTACTTTGATATAATATTTTTAGAACATTTAAATAAACAGATTTTTGAGGTAAAAAAAAAAGCAAATGTGATCTTCTATAGGGTTGAATAAATGTTCATGGTGCTGGCTCGGCTTTAAAGAAGTGAACCTGGGCTGGGGTCTAAGATGTTTTGTCAATATTGAGTAAATAATAGTGATTGGTAATTTTATAAAATTACAAATTTTCTCAACCTTATCGAGTTCCATGTCAAGGCTACAGATACATTATAAAATCAGAACACAGTGTAAAACTCACCAAATAAAAACACCACAGTGCTGATGAGAGGGATGAGGCTGACAGTAGTTTGCTGGCTGGCCTGTAACATGCTGCCCAGTTCATTATGGGAGTTGTAGTCCAGAGCTGTGAGGTTGTGAGGAACAGGGCCTGGAGGACAAGGTGTTCTGTGGGAGTTCATGGTCAAAGCCAGAGATGCCAGAAACATCAGCATGCTGGACGTATACAGCAGGGCTTTGCGTCCTGCTTTGTCCATCAAACTGGCTGCCAAGGCAACAGAAAAGAGCCTGACCGCCCCCACAATGGCAGCATCGTATCTGGCAGGTACAAAACAAAGACAGGATGGTGACTGGAGCAGGAAGGAGCAGGAGATGAATCTAAACATGTGACTGAATCTTCTAAGAAGTCCAACCTGGGCTCCACAGAGACGTTGCTTTTAGCAAAGATGGGCTGCAGGTAGACCAGAATGGGTGTGATGCCCGTCATCTGCTGCAGGAAACGCATCATCACTGAGATCAGGATTGGCTTGTAATAAATGGGTTTGGCCAGCTGAGCCCATGTAATCCTCACTTGTGTGTCAATGCTGTGCTGCATTGGTAGAGACAAACCAACAGTTATACCTGACAAAACCAAGTCCTGGTCCCATTATAACAGCTGATTGTCCTGCACCTGTATGGCATTGAGCTCAGCTTGTGTGTTGTAGTTACTCCCCCTCAGCCAACGCAGGTTTTTCTCTGCATGCTGTGTTCGGCCAAGGGAGAGGAGTCTCCTCGGGGAGGAGGGCATACATGTCAACAGGATAACCATCAACACAGCAGGTATGGCCCCCGCTATCGCCAGCCAACGCCACGGCACCACCAGACCTGTACGTCATTTGTTAGAAGGAGTAGGATACAAGAAGCATTTCTTTTTTATGTGTCAATAAAACATCTACAGTATGAGTCCGCATCACACGTGAACTCCTAAAAGTTGCATGACTAATAGGGTTTCTGGATGTTTATAAATGTAAATATAACCTTCAGTTACCAAGAACGTAGAGCGTCAGCGCCCCAAACACAGCCGTGATTTGAGGGCAGGAGCCAAGAGCTCCTCTGACCTTTTTATGGGAGATCTCTGAGATGTACACCTGTCACATAAACACACAAAACACATCTGTTCATCAGTCATGGGTGCACAAGGAAGCAAGACAAACCAGAAAAGTATGTTTTTTTTAAGTCTCTTGTTTCTGTGTGAAAGGTGAAAGGGTTTTGTGAATTTCCTACTGATCAGAGTCTTTTAGGCTGACCTTAAAAACTTCTGACTCACTCTATCTGTACTTTCCCTTTGCCAATTATTTAAATTGTATCTGCTTTAATTATATGAGAGTTTTCAGGTTTGGTGAGAAATTATTTTCAACTTTGTAGAACTTCTCTAATAAGTAAGTTATACAAATGGTTTTGATGGCTACATTTAGAAATGTTTTATTGAGTCAAGACGAATACATCTGAAAATGTTCCTACAGTATGTAGTCTTCTAAGATATAATGATTTGTATTGGTCTTTCCACATAGAACATGTAAATGAACAACAAAAGAAATCTTAATACTCCTTTTTTCTCTGTAACCTTGGTAACCTACTGGAATGGATGCTGCAGTCATTCCCCCGGCAACACCCGTCAGGAAACGACCCAAATGGAGCATCCACAGGTCCACAGCTCCCCCCATCAGCATGTACCTGGGACACACATCTCTCTGTTAAACACACCTTCACTTAGAATGCTATGTTTATAAGTGTAAAATACAAATGAGTAGAGTAAAAAAACATTGAGTAAAAACATTCTGAATCCAGCGGAACCCAGAAAACTGCAGTCTGTAATCCTGACACCAACCCTATAGTTGATGGCGCCGCCGACATCATGATGCTCATCTTCCGCCCAATCAGGTCGTTGAGCAGCATGGCCCCAAGCCCACCGGCCGCTGCACCCAGGGAGTAGATGGATCCAAACCAGGCAGCCTGCTCCGTGTCCATCCTGAGCCGAGGGTTGGCGTCAGGGTTCTTGAAATTTGGCAGGACAGGAGACGAGTAGACCAGGGAGTAACCAAAGTTAAAGTTCCCCAGGACGGCCGAGAACACGGCCAGATACAGTCTGGAGTTATTTATCTAAGATAAAAAGGAGGCAGGTTGAATGAATGAACTAAATTTATTTCAAAACTAAAAGTAACAAATATTCCTCCATCCTGGATGGGTCACACTGAGACAATCAAGACTTACAACCACTCACTCAAAGTTTAGAGGCAAAACTTTCAAGGTAATGTATTTGAATCTGTTTCTGATTTGTATTGTTTAAAGTTTTCCAAATATTTTAAATATTATTTTCATTTTTTTCACATTTTTAGTACCATTTTAACTTATTTTATATATATTACATGTCCTTGCTTTCTGTAAATATAATTTTTCCTGTTTGCAGTTTGCATCGTCTCACAGGACAGTTTTTATTTAGTGATGTTTTAAAAATCTCAGAAATAGTATCCTCCTCTTCATAATCCACATCCCCGTTCTGTTTTAGCTCATTTTTAGGAGCATTTCTCTGTTCTCGTGCTTTTGAGTTTTGACTGGTTTCTCTCAGTTTTTTATTAGAGTAGTAAACAATAAAAACAGGAAAATGATCACTTACATCATTTTACAGTAACCCTGCTTATGTTCAATAAAGTTTGTAACTATATTAAATATTATTGTTACACAATGTGAAGTCCGTCGGCTGGGCCTTGTTATGTATTTGGATAATTTTCCTTTTCATTTTTTCCATACAGATTTCATAAGTTAAAACACACAAGATTAAATTCAAAATAAGAAGATATTTAAATTGTTTTCTAATAACGTTTAAATGTTGGTGATCTAATGGTAGCTTCAATAAAATAATGTTTATATCTAAATGATCTTTCACCACTCAGACCTGTGATATTAGATCATTTTGATTTATTAATAATAATCTTATAAGAACATGATGATGTAATGCTGATGTAAAACGTGTGTTCAAGCCTTTGAGCATGTTTTCCTTTGAAATCAACATCAAGATGTGATAATAATATAATATGTGCTCCTCTTCATGGAAAAACAAGGCGTAGAAGTGACAGATCCGTGAGAATGAACAGGAAGTGATTCCCGTCTTCAGTTTGCACAAGTATGCAAATTATTGTAAAATAAGCAATAAAACACCATTTGTCCATTTTGTACTATTCATTGTAACTCTGTTTAGTATCTGTTTAACATAATGTCCCACTCAATCCATAAACTCCAAATATTAAATAATAAATTAGCTTTATTAGTTCACATTTTCCTTAAAGAGACACAGATATTTATATTTTATATAGTTTTTTGTTAGCCTCAATAACTTTGTTGAATTCATCTTTTCTCATTTTTTACAGTGTAAATCATGTTCTCCCTGAACCACTTCTGCAGGTTTTTTCTTCTTTATTTCTTTTTTTTTTTAAACCACGTGAACCAACTAAAAACCAAACCACTGTAACTTCCTGCATCATGTCATGTGTCCAGGTCAGGTGTTTGTGGTAATCATCACACTAAACCTGGAGATTTCTGTTTGCTCAGGAAAAAATAAAAACCCATTATGTTCTGTTGGTCAACCACAGAGATCTGCAGCCTTTACACTGAAAGAACATCTTTATTTCTTCTTTATTAAGAGCCACATTTCAACTTGACCCTTAAAATGAAGATGTTTCCCTTTATGTGGTCATTTTATAGTTGATCTGCTGTTTTTGCTCTAATGTGACTTTTTCCTTTTAAATTAAAGAATTTTTCAGTAAAAAAATTGTGTTAAAAGAAAATGCAAAGTTGTTGTTTCACTCAATATTTATGGAGAATGGAAAATGAATAAAGTAAGTTGCACATAAATGTCTTTACATATAAAAATGCATCCAGTTGTTGGTTATTTAACGTGATTAAATATTTTTATTTCTTTTTTCTCTGTTATAAAAAGAAGATTCTGTAGGTTTGCACATTTTCACATAAACATGTTGGGATTTCCAACAGATGCTCAATATTCAATTTAGCTTTTACAGCTATTTCATACAAATATGTGGGAAAATGTAAATTTTCTTGTGGATTTAAAGTGAAATCAATCAAATATTTCAAAAAAGTTGCAGAAAGACTAGAGATCAAGCTAACATATTGGTTCAATAATAAAGCAGAAACCTCTTCTAATACTGGCACTAAAAAATGGTAATCTTTGTACTCAGTTCATAAATAACAAGTGATATATTTGATCATTTCTGTTAAAATTTTACATTTACACAAGCAGTCCAGCCTTGATTAATCATTGTCAATATTTTGCACAAAATCCACACGTTGGATACAAAAATTGGGCAGAAAAACGCTAAACTGCACCTTTTCTATCATCAATTTAAATATAAACCTTCCTGTGTTGATGTCACTTCAGAGGGGTCACATGGCTGCAGGTTGCAGACCCCTGACTTATAACAATGTTCATAAGCCCAACTCTTTCTTTTCTTTTTTTAATTTTTGGTATCAGTCACTGTTTAGAACTCATTGTTCTGCAGCCAGCAGTTAGTTTAAAGGAGGAAGAGTAATCTGACCCAACACAAAGCTGCACTGCTCTATTCTTTCTTTGGTTCCAGATATTTCAGACTCTATTCCTTTAAAAGTAGAATTTATATATATTATTTATATAATCTGACTTTAAATAATCTGTTTCCAACCTGTGAATCAGATGATGCTGATCTTCTAATCAGCAGCGGCGAGTCTTCATTCATGTTTGCAGCAGGTGGTTGTGAAGTCGTTTGATAACCTGTTTGATTTGAATAAACTGTTAAAAAATCAAACAGCCAAATCCACACTCAACCAGTAAAATTCACCTTCAAAACAAAAGCTGATCCCGGTGGATCCTCATCTACCTCGTCCAATGCTTCAGATGATCTTATCGTGGACACATGAGGGTCAGGGACTTCCAGAATGTCCAAATCAAACACACTCAGACGACTTGAGAGGCTTGGTCAAAACGAAAATGAAACAGAGTTACACCGGACGCTCACAGATGAACATCTGAGAGGCGCTCGCTGCTTTAGGGAGGGTTTTGTTCTGCTCTATTACATGACCAGGGAAATGAAATAATCTAAAGTCAGATAAAAAGTACTGGCTGTGGTTTCAAAAGTTCCAGTGTCTGAAATGTGAGAGAAGTCAGAGTGTCGTAACCAGGTCAAAACCCAAAATGCAGAAGGGTGGAATCAGCTTGATTCCAGGATTGGGCCATTCTCAGAGAAAGCAGAACAAAACACAGATCTGCACCTCCTCCTCCAGCTCAATCAGGAGGAAGAGGAAAGTAAAACTCTGACATTTACAGTTTCATTTCAACGGCACACACAAAAGAGTGGACACACACTTTGGTATATACATTGTACTGTGGTGTATACATTGTACTGTGGTGTATACGTTGTACTGTGGTATATACATTGTACTGTGGTATTTACATAGTACTGAGGTATTAACGTAGTACTGTGGTGTATACATTGTACTGTTTTATATATGTTTTATTGTATATTCTGAATAACTATTATCACATGATTTCAAAGGTCAAGGACAGGAGGTCATGGGTTAGAGCTGGCTCATGAAATAGTACAGATGTGAACTCAGTTAAACAGAGGCCAGAATAGGAACAAAATAAAGGCCAAATGAAGTAAAAAGGTTGACCTCTGGATGACAGAAAACTAGATTTTCTTATGGTATTTTGACGGAAAGACCTGCTGCAGTCAAGCATGATTTAAGGTATTTCCAACATTTCTTATGATCAGAAAATGGAATAGTCTGCTGTCCATTTTTTGTTTATTAGTCATTTCCCTTTTTTTGTTGGGTTGTGCAGTCATATCATGTATGACACATAATGAAAACTAACATTTCCATGATTTTAATGTGGTCAAATGTAAAAATGGCAAGTAAATCATTCTTTATTCACATTTTTAAATTGGGTTACATTTTTATATCTATATGTCTATATTTATGTCTCTATCTATCTATCTATCTATCTATCTATCTATCTATCTATCTATCTATCTATCTATCTATCTATCTATCTATCTATCTATCTATCTATCTATCTATCTATCTATCTATCTATCTATCTATCTATCTATCATCTATCATCATCTTTCAAATTTTACTTTCATAAGCGACTTAAAATGAAAATGTAACAAAACACTTACCATTGAGGCCATATATATGTATGTATATATATATATATATGAATAATATGTAACAAATGTGTTATTTTTTGCACTGTAAATTACCAAAACCTGTAATACTACAGGTACCAGCATGCAACGCGACAAACTTGTATTTTGACCCTGCACGGGAGCCTTAGAAAGCATCACGAGTTACTAGAGAGATCATGGCAGGGAGACGGGAGAGTAGTTGTTGTTGTTAGCCGGCTAAAGCTGAAGTTAATGAGGAATTTTGTGAAGGTTTAGAGCAACAAGTTCCCAGAGGCCGCCATGGCTAACATTACCAAGAAGGTGTCTTGGTCCAGCCGAGGCGACGAGTCCGGGGCACCGTGGGAAGGAACCCCGCTTCTCAATGGCTCCGAGCAGCCCTCACTGTCCAGACAGGTACAGCTAGCAGGATGGCTAACCTATGCTAACAACGGTTTAGGAGAATAAAGATGCTGTCATGCCCTGATAAGCACTTTAAGGTTACTTTGAGTCGTGTTTTTGAATGCTGCATGGGTTACGAAGGCTTACAATGCATTTGCCTCAAACAGCGGGCATGTTTCATCTGTTATGGCTGGTTTGTTTTGGGTCAAGATGAAATGATTAAATTAGTCCAAATGAAAGGACGTTTCAGAGGGACATAATTAAGTTTAGTTATAAGGGAAATTATACATATTATAGAAAATAGAAATGCCTGTTCGTTTCATAATACCGGTACTCAAATTCAGTGTAGACCATAATGATAATAATGATGATTAAGTCAAACTTAAGCTGTGTGCTGTTAGACCTGCTACATGTTAAGTTGTCAGTTTAGGTAATATAAAGATACTCAAATAAATCAAATTATTGCATCTAACACCATCAGTGTTGGTCTACTATTTGCAGATGTAGAAAACCTAACAGGTTAATATTTCACCCACACCAAAGTACAGATTGATTACATTATGTGGAATCATATTCTGAACATGAGCAGCAGCTTCTGTTAAAAAAGTTTACTGTGCTTTCCATACACATTGCATTAAATTTAAAAAATCTATCTATTTGATGTTAACACATCAGCCTGGACGTTAACACTTGAAGCCATATTGTGTCTGTGGTGTCTGTAGTTGTCTGGAGGAAGACGTTTATTTCAGATAGGCAGACTCAGCACGGTGGATTTGGAAGAGGAAATAACATCTGAGGAGGTACAGTTCAAGCTCCCGTCACCACCATCATGCTCTCCTTGTCTGTCGCTTCTAGCAAGCCATCACTTCAATTACAGGACTTTTTGTTTTTAGCATCCTAGACTAGAAGATTAATATCCCACCTTTCAAAACACATATCAGTGAGAATTGATCTACATGTGACTTTAATCCATTCAGCCTCACAGTCTTGTGGTGTAAAAGATCTAATCAAAGCTTTGATTTAGAATATGGGTTCATACTTTTTCAGACTTGACCGTCTGCTTTCAGCTGGAAATGACCAGAACCTAGTCTGGGACAGCTGACACAGAACTGGACAAAACAGCCCAGTGACGCTGACTCACCCGGCCAGCATGCTTGGAAGGCACATGTCTGATGGTTTCCACTGTAACGCAAGGCCTGGGTTTGTTAATGTGCTACTGCTGTGACTGCTTAAACCATTTATAGATGCATCTAAAAGATAGTAGAATAATATCATGAAAAAGTTCTGTATTTATGGTATTAGTTATTTCAGAAACTGAAACTCATATATAAATTCATTACACAGAGTGACATATTTCAATTTTTTATTACTTGTAATTTTTTATAATTATGGCCACAGATAATGAAACCCAAAAATCTCCCAGAAAATTTAAATATTGTGAAAATTAAAATATTGTAAACTCATGATGCCACACTCCACACAGCTAATTAACTTAAAACACCTGCAAAGGTTTCCTGATCTTTTAAATGGTCTCTCAGTCTGGGTCAGAAGCTACGCCATCACGGGGAAGACTTCTGACTGGACAGATGTCCAGAACAGAAGAGGACAAACCACCAAAGGTCATTGCTAAAGAAGTTGGTTGTTCATGGAGTTCTGTATACACGCAATATTCATAGAAAGTTGAGTGGAAGGAAAAGTGTGGTAGGAAAAGATGCACCAGCATCAGGGATAACTGCAGCCTTGAGAGGATTGTCAATAATAATAATAAAGATAAATCCATTCAAGGAACTGGGGGAGCTTCACAAGGAGTGGACTGAGGCTGGAGTCTGAGCATTGAAAGCCACTAGGCACGGACACATTTTCCTCATGGGCTGCAAATGTCACATTCTTCATGTCAAGATTCTCCTGAACTTGCTCAGTGGTCCAAAGTTCTCTTTTCAGATCAAAGTAAAATGTGATGTCATTTAGAAATCAGTGTCCCAGACTCTGGAGGAAGAGTGGAGAGGAACAGAATCCATGTTTCTGTAGTTTGAAGTTTCCACAGTCAGTGATGATTTGGGGTCCTGTCATCTGCTGCTGTTGGTCTACTGGGTTTTCTGAAGTCCACTGCCGATGCAGCCTCTACCAGGACATTTTAGAGACCTTCATGCTTCCTTTTGCTGATAAGCTTTATGGAGATGCTGATTTTATTTTCCAGCAGGACTTGGTACCTGTTCACACTGCTAAGGTACCAAAAGCTGCTTCAATGACCGCATGGCGTTACTGAACTCTGATTGGCCAGCAGACTGTCCTGACCTGAACCCCATATAGAGTCTATGGGATGTCAAGAGGAAGATGAGAGACATGAGACTGAACAATGCAGATGACCTGAAGTTGCTGTCAGAGCAACCTGGGATTCCATGACACCTCAGCAGCTCCACAGGCTGATCACCTCCATGCCACCAAGCATTGATGCAGGAATTCAAGCAAAAGGACGTTCAACCAAGTATTGAGAGTGAATAGAAATGAACAGACTTTTCTGAAGCCTGAGATTTTTGTTTAAAATATCCTTTATTGATTGATCTTGTGTAATTCTAATATTCTGAGACACTGGATTTGAGGTTTTCATTATCTTTAGCATAATCATCAAAATGACAAGAAATAAAGTCTTGAAATATCTCACTCTATGTGTAATGGATCTATATTATTTAGGGCTGGGTACCGTTACATTTTTTTCAATACTACTACTTTAACAATACCTGGTTTTCGATATCAGTACCTTTAACAAAAAAAATTTTGGTACCTTATATGTATAATTCAGAGAGAAAATAACAAGTATTAAAAGTTTTTTTTTTAATGTAACCAAAAAAAACATAGTTTTATGGCATATTTATGCTTTTATTATTATTATTATTTATTGCTTACATCGGAACTTTATGTCACTGACTCTGTCTTCCTCCTCAAACAGGCTGCGAACTCGGGTGTGCTTTTTTTTCTTCTCAGTCAGAGACTGTAGTCCACACGCTGCAGCTTCAAGTACCAAAGAAGTACCGTGTTTCGATACCCAGCCCTAATGATAATACTAGTTTCACTTTCTGACACGAGGGACAAAATTATTGATCTTTTTCACCATACTCTTGGGCGCTGCAGCGTATGTGTGTCATTGAGCATTCCCGCCTGGCTATATGAGTGCTCCTTCACAGCGCCCCGCAACCGGAAGTGAAACTTACAAGCCACTCAGCTCACGCTGTAGCTTTTCAGTGTGTGATCACAGGCTGCGAGATTGGTAACACCGGTCCGGGAAAGAGCGTTGTGGCAGCAGGACATCATTCATGATGTCTACTGCGCACCACTTATGTTCACCCGTTTATAACGTTTACACAGAAACTAATTTCAGAATGGCCAAAAATATCACTTTAATGAATCAAATATAAAAATGTTAGACAACCATCAGCATCAGTCTTATTGATCGCGTCATAAAGCAGTCTTTCTACATTTGAACATGCATTTTCTGCTCAGTGTGTGATGACTGTCTGAGGCTTGACAGGAAGTCACATTTGTTTCCCCTCCAGGACATGAACCTTTACATGTTCAGTTTTCACTGGCTGAAGGGGATGGGGCTCTTGTGATGTCATGTGATTTGATCCTTTCCACTATGTTTAGTATGTGTTTGCTGTATTTTTGAATGCAACCCTTTATGCAGCTGTAGAGCAGCAGAAGTCCTCGTAACGTTGCATGTGAATGTAAAACGGCTGGTTTCTGCTCAGATAAACAAGCATTTCCTCCAACATTTTATCTGTATTGATGATTAAAAGAAACATGATGCTTGTAGGAATTCCCAGATTTTCACACCAAACACCCTGGAGGAAATGCTTTTTTAAATGTTTTCAGTTACTGTATCTTCTGTGTGTCTCGTTGCTGATGCATCAGTTTGAAAGCCAATCATTCACAAGCGTTTCTTTTTTTCTTTAGACAAGACTCTCAAGATTGCCTGTGTCATGTTGTAAATGCTTATGCTTCACTCCTGGCTATTGCATTTAGAATATTTGATGTTTGTATTCTGTGCCTGGCTTTGTATTGACTCTCACATGCTTCTGCTCAGAGGTCAAGGGTCAGTGTTGGTGTTGACCTTTTTCTTTCATTATTTTTTGTCCTGCAGGACTCTGCAAAGGGGCGGCCCAAAGAGATCCCTCATAATGAGAAGCTGCTGTCACTTAAATATGAGGTGAAACAAGTTGGATTACTGTAGGAAACAGGTGTTTCATTGCTTTAAAGAAAGCAGTGATTCTGTAGTCAGCATGGATGATTTCATCTATCTCTGTTTTCTGCATCTTTGTTTACCTTTTAATGAAACAGCTTTGTGTGTTTGTTGCTTCAGAGTTTGGACTATGATAACATAGAAAACCAGCTGTTTCTGGAAGAGGAGAGGAGGATGAGTTTCATGGTAAGGGCAGCAGGAACTGAGTGATGTCTGCACCCTGGTTGTTTAATCCCTCGCCCCTTTTTGAAATCTCCCTCTTCTTTTATACCTTCAGGGTTTTCGCTGTCTTGAGATCAGCCGCTGGGTGGTTTGTGGCCTCATTGGCGTTCTGACTGGACTCATCGCCTGTTGTATAGACATTGTAGTGGAGGAGCTGTCTGGAATCAAACACCAGGTGATTAAAGAGAGTATCCTGAAGAACTTTCATTGTTTTTGCCAACATTCAAGCACACAGAGGGCTGAGCTTCACTACAGAACAGAAAGTGACAAATCCTTGAACTGAAAGCTAAATGTTAGGAAGTGGTTAAAAGGACCGTTTTCTTTGTTTAGTGATACATTTTTCTTTTCCATCACGGATGTTTTTCTTCCTCATTCATTCTGATTTTGTATAGAATTCTTGGGCAATTAATCAAATATTTCTCAGGATTCTCTTGATTATTTCCATGTTTTTCCTTACAGTTTAGTTTGCAGGTGTATGCGTTGTTTAATCATCTGCTTTCCAGTGCTTTTGGGCTCTTCCTTGACCCTGACCTTTCTCAGACATTGTACAATCCACAGAAGCAGGTGGACTGTCCATCTCTCTCATCCTCTGGGCTGTCCTCAACTGTGCATTTGTCATGGTGGGATCCATCATGGTTGCATGCATTGAGGTAAAGAAGAACATATTTTTGCAGAGGCTCTTGTTTTGTTTTGTGTAATGGCATTCCTGATATGTGAAAGTAGATTTTGAGGGAGTGTGCTGTTAAAAAGCTTGTAGTTTAGTCAGATTAAAGCAAATGGAAGTGAAACATTCATTTGGAAACTGGATGATCCTCATGCGTCTGTCTGGCTGTGCAGAATATTGTAAAGACATATTTCTGAATTCCTGCTGTTAGAATTGATGGAGATGATGTTAAAACACACCAGAGGTTTTGTTTGTAACACTACATTTCATTCATAAAGAAAGATTTGGTGATATCATAGTTTAGATGACTGCTTTCCTTCGTTTACCTCCTAGCCCATAGCAGGAGGAAGTGGTATTCCTCAAATAAAATGTTACCTAAACGGAGTCAAGATTCCCAGGGTGGTACGACTCAAGGTGCAGACACACAACACACACAATAACAGATGGACTTTAGTCTTTTTCTTTTTTTTAAAGACTCTTTTTAAAATGTTGAAAAATCATTGTTCTCCACAGACACTGGTGGTGAAAGTACTTGGTGTAATGTGTTCAGTGGTTGGTGGTCTCACTGTAGGGAAGGTAAGAACGAACTAAAATCATTAAAAGTGTTAGTGACTTTAATTTTGTGTTTGTGTTCCTGATTTGCTCTTTGTTTTTCCTCAGCATCAAAAACATTCTTTACATATTTTCTCTTGCTTACCCACAATCCCATAGGAAGGTCCCATGATTCACTCTGGTGCTGTGGTGGCTGCAGGGGTGTCTCAGGGCAGGAGCACCTCCTTAAAGAGAGACTTTAAGGTCAGACTGGTGTGTGTGTGTGTGTGTGTGTGTTGTCTCTGTATCTGTGTGTGGCTAATGTGGATTTTTGTGTCTAGATATTTGAATACTTCCGTAGAGACACGGAGAAGAGGGACTTTGTTTCTGCTGGAGCTGCTGCTGGAGTTTCTGCTGCTTTTGGAGCACCAGTTGGTAAAGAAACAAATGGAGAATTAAACAATTGAATCCACTCTTCATCCTTTAGGAGTTTAGCTTCTCTAAAGCCATCTGTACACAGCTCTGCCTAGTTGAAGTAAAAGAAAAACAGAAGTAATTTTATTTTTTATGCTTAGTGGAGGGTGTTAAACACACATGTGCTCAGTTTCTCAGCTCTCGTTTGGAGGATGTTGGTCCCTCTTTCTGCCTGCAGAGGGCTTCTAGTTCTGTCACATGAAGATAGTCTGCTTTTATACTCATTACCACACAAACGTTTAGCATCATCCCATTCTTTACATTTTGCTTTCACTGAGCCAGATTTTCTTCTATAGATATGAAGGTTTTTAATTTTTTGTATTTGTCTTTATTAGAATAAAACCTTTAGTTTAACATGTCCTTCATACTGAAGCTTCGTGAGTAGAGCTGAACTGCTTCACAAATCATTTATCTGTTCCCTTTATAATGTGAAAGGAATGCGTTTGAAACATGTGACCCCAGTAAATGTGTCTTATCAATATCATCATCTCATCTAACGGATTATCAATTAACTACAGTCATCCACCCTCTTCCCACTTTAGAGCGTCATGTATCAATACATAATGAACATGGTCTGGTCTGGTTCTAAACCACAGTCTGCAGAAGTTTGTTTCTATTTAGATTAAATCCTATGGAAGAACTCTGTGTTTAGTGCTTCTATTGGGTGTTTTCTATGTATCTTGAATAGTTTTAGAACCTGGTAAAGACTGAATAAACATTGAAAGCCGTTTTATTTTTACCGTGATTGTGTATACATCTTAAATGTTCATTTTGTAGTTGTTGTGGTTCTTGACTTCTATTGCTGTTTTTTTAAGGTGGCGTTTTGTTCTCACTAGAAGAAGGAGCTTCTTTCTGGAATCAGATGTTGACATGGAGGATTGTAAGTCGTGTGCTCACATGTGTGACCATTAGAATCAGTCACACAGCGTTCAGAGCTTTCCATCTGTAAACGGCATTAAAGAGAGGAAGACTGAAGTGGAAGTGATTTTCTCTACTTCTCATTAACATTTAGTTTCTGAATAGACTTTTTTATTTTTTTAATCTGCAGTTTTTTGCCTCCATGACCTCCACCTTCACTCTGAACTTTGTCCTCAGTATTTATCACCACAAACCAGGAGACCTCTCCAGTCCTGGTCTCATCAACTTTGGACGCTTTGAGAGTGAAGTAAGAAACTAACTATATGCATTTAATAATTTCTCCTCTTATGTGACTATAAATCATTAAAGTTCTGTCTCTCCTTCAGACATTGACGTATAACCTCTATGGGATTCCTGTGTTCATTATTATGGGAGCTTTTGGTAAGAAGTGTTTATAATGAATGAACAGTGTCAGTGTGTCTTGGTGGAAAATCACTTAAACGATAACCTCATCTTGACTGTTGTTGGAAATTAGCCTCAAACCACTTCTAGCCTAAAAGAGACCAGATGGAGTGTCAGGATTAGTACTTTCATCAAAAACCCGTCATATCCAATCCTCTGCTGCCCCCGGTGGAGGATCTACAGGCGGACAGTGCCAGATTTTTTTATTCCTGTTATATTGGAAATTTCAAAATAAAATAAAAAATTTTGACTTTGTAGTTGTTATATTATTAGTCAATAAATGGTTCATTTTTTATAAACTAGATGAATGATGATATGGGGCTGCTGCATGAATGCAGGGGTCTTCAGATAATATTTGAATTCTGATGATTTATTCTCTGAAAGTTTTGCAGGTGATCCCAGCGTAACGTTTCATCTAAAATGATCTCTGATTCTAGATGTCTGATTCTTCCTCTGATGTGTTGTTTAGGTGGAGTGTTGGGAGCTTTGTTCAATGTACTCAACTACTGGCTGACCATCTTCAGGATCAGGTATGATTATAAAATGAGTATCAGGCCTTCAGGTTACTTGTGATGTTTTGTTTAAGTGAGACAGCCACACATTGTCCTTCAAACAAAGGGTGTGGATTGAAGATGAGGAAGTTTTTATTAAAAGTCTTAAGAGTTTCTCAAAATAGCCTGGTCCTGTGATTGCAGCGAGTAAAAATAGTCTTTAGGATCAGGTGTGAGCTCTGTGACAGGCTAAAAGGAAACTGCTGCTAAAAGTCTTCCTGGTAGGAAGACGGAAGATGTGCAGTTAAACTGTATGAAAGGTTAATTAAACCTAGTAAAGAAGTAGTTTTTAGTTGTATCACCAGTAGTTTGTGACAGTCTGCAGTTTGTACATCAGTTCTACTTCGCCTTGTAAACTTTACGTTCAACATAAAATGATGGTATTGGTTTTTCTGTCTCATTATATGTGATACATTTAGAAATATAATTTTGTTTAGAATCTGTTGATGAACTAGTAAATGGGTCATGAACATGATTGATGGGTTTGAGTCTTTGGTTGTAGTGATCTGTAGCGCCATCTGGAGGGCAGAGATAAGAGGTTACATTCAGGGTGAGAGGACTCCCGGACTCCCCTGCTGAAAGTTTGTGATTTACTGATATTGGATCAGTGATAATCCTGCTACAATAACACTAGAATATGTGACTAACATTTATAATGTTGTATCTTTGAGAAAAGTATCTTATTGCTTATCATTTATTATCTGTATAATTGTTTTAGTACCGACTTGGTACCGAAGTTGTCTTTTGACAACACTAACGGGTAGCATCAGCTTGTTAATCAACAACAGACAGCTACAGTTTATCAGCTTGACTCTCCTATATTCCAATTAGAATTGACAAAGCTCCTTGTGTTATAAACAAAACGTCTCCAAGGAACCAAAGAAGTCCAGTTGCTTTCATTTGAACCCATTTGGACTGGAAGGAAAATCCACCTGATTGTAACCAGGATGTAACATGATTATTTTTCATTGTGTAGTTTTTGGTTTTTATAGTTCACAGAAGATTTGGATAAACTTATGCGAATGCCTTCGTGTGTGTGTGGTCTGTGTGTGTGTGTGTGTGTGTGTGTTAGATATGTTCATCGGCCATGTTTACAGGTGATGGAGGCCATGTTGGTTGCTGCAGTAACTGCAGCAGTGGCTTTCATTATGATCTACTTCTCTACTGACTGTCAGCCTTTGGGACCAGATCACAATGAGGAGTATCCACTGCAGGTACACACTCACTCATGTATCAGCCCTACCAGCTGCCTCAGAGGCGATCACTTGTCATAAAGCTAAAGAATCCTCCCACCCCAGGCATCCTGGGGGTTTAAAGGCGATTTTAATCAGATTGTTCTTCTCGTAGTGACACTTTTTACTTCCTTGTTTTTCTTCATCCTCTGGTTTCATTTCATTAATCTTTGTTAGCATTGTTCTATTGTGTTGTGTTCATGATGGTGGAACCTCTAAAGAAACAAAGACAACCTTTACCTGATGATTGAAAACACGGGCGCACAGCAGGAAGGAGGGGTCAACAGTTCATTTTTTGACAGTGATTTAAAACGGACACTAGGGGGTGCTAAAAAATAGCATAAACTGCCTAATGTGCCTTTAATATTTCTGACACTCCAGTTTTTTTTTATATGAGGTTAACTTTTGATTGTATCAGATGTTTTTCAAATTTCCTTTAAACCGTGAACGTTTGTTTTTCCTGACGTCATCCTGTATGTTTACATCTCATCCATTCTGTGCTCCTTATCTACAGAAGTGTAAAGTACTATTACCACGTAACATAACAAAATGTGGAAAAAGTGATGTGCTGTGAATACTTTCCAGATCTTTTGTAAATAAGGACATGTGACCTAAATGTTTTTCTCTGAATTCCCTTTGCCAGTTGTTCTGTGCAGATGGAGAGTATAACTCCATGGCAACAATCTTCTTCAACACTCCTGAGAAAAGTGTGCGTAGTCTCTTCCACAATCAGCCAGGTAAACTGCACCAGCTGTTTTAAACGTGTGACATCATCAGCTGTTTGTTTTTATAAACCATGATTGTTGTGAATTCACTGGGAAAGTTGTGTAACATAACAAATCCTTTGATACACCAACAACATGGATCATGGTTGGTTTTATGATGCTAATGGAAAGTAAATCTCAGGATTTCACACAAAAGGTTCTACTTGATAGGTGGCCCTCAGGGGCCAGATCCAGCAGCAGTAATTTATATACACACACACACACACACACACACACACTCACACACACACACACACACGAGCCACCAGACCCTGGAGTCACCCACAAATATCATTGTGGCCTTTAAGATCTGAATTTGAGTACCTTGTTCTAAACAATGTAATCCTTTTTTTTTTTTTTTCATTTTTGTTTTGGCTTTTTGAAAATTCAGGAGCTGTGTGGCTGAAGGAAAAAGGTTTAAACATTTCCTTCTGAGACAGATGAATCTGAACTGGTTAGAATCTGATTTTGTCCAAATCAGACCAATAGATCCAAGATCTTCCTCTGTTTTCTGAGAGAAAACCTGATGACGTTTGTCTGTACATATTGATTGATCACATGACCTCATCTCCTCTGTGCCTTAAGGAACCTACAACTCTCTGAATCTGGGTTTGTTCACCCTGACCTATTTCTTCCTGGCGTGTTGGACTTACGGCTTGTCGGTGTCGGCTGGAGTTTTCATCCCGTCTCTCCTAATCGGAGCCGCCTGGGGAAGGCTGTGTGGAATACTGCTGGCCTCTTTACCCTTTGGTGGCTCGGTTGGTGCCAAACTAAACCTCACAGGTGGATTTTAAAAATCGATTATATCATTAAGTCATCAGGTGCTTTGTTTTTGATTTGACAGATGTGGACCGACCCTGGTAAATACGCTCTGATTGGAGCTGCAGCTCAGTTAGGTGAGTGACTTCACATCATTCTTTATATTGATAGGGTTGATTGGTTCCTAATTTGTGTCCTGATGGGTTGCTTCCTACAGGAGGCATCGTGAGAATGACTCTCAGTCTGACTGTCATCATGGTGGAGGCAACAGGAAACGTCACGTACGGCCTTCCCATCATGATCGTCCTCATGACTGCCAAGATAGTAGGAGACTACTTTGAAGAAGTGAGTGGCGTAAAACATGAAGAAACCTCAGAAAAAGGAATGAAAAACATTCATCAGAATAATTATGTTCTCTAACTGTCAAAGTAATCTGAGGCAGCTTGATGCCTGTTAGCCTTCATGGTGTTTTTCTGTAATTACAAATCATTTAGGTGTGTTTTGAAACCTCTCCCGCCTCCTTTAGGGTTTGTATGACATCCACATCAAGCTGCAGAGTGTTCCCTTCCTGCACTGGGAGGCTCCTGCCACCTCCCACTGGCTGACTGCCCGGTAGGTCCAGTCTGACTCGTTAAAGACTTGGTGACGAGTCATTTGAAGTAATCTGAGTTATCTGAAAGAGATCCAGCACAGTAGGTTTTCTTTTCCTTGTGTTACTGTTCAGAGAGGTGATGAGTTCTCCAGTCACCTGTTTGAACAGAATAGAGAAGGTGGGAACCATCGTGGACATCCTCAGCAACACGTCCACCAATCACAACGGCTTCCCCGTCGTCGTGAAGGTTTCTGATAACGATGAGGTATTGATGGACTAGCTGAAATATCTTGGTGATCCTCTACCTCCTTCAGGTTTAACTTTACAGATCTTTCTTTGATCTTTTTCTATCCTGTCAGCCAGCTAAACTCTGTGGCCTCATCCTGCGCTCTCAGCTCATCGTTCTGCTCAAACACAAGGTAACGTCAGGGAAACCTGTGGATATTTTCAGCTGTTCTGTAACTTATTGTGATGTTTGACTCTCTCCTCTAACAGGTGTTCGTAGAGCTGGCCCGGTCCAGACTGAACCAAAGGAAACTCCAGCTGAAAGACTTCAGGGACGCCTATCCTCGTTTCCCGCCCATCCAGAGCATCCATGTGTCCCAGGATGAGAGGGAGTGCATGATGGACCTCACAGAGTTTATGAACGCAACGCCTTACACCGTACCACTGGTGAGCCTGGGTGATGAGGACTAATATCACAATATTTAAGATTATTCAACATCCCCTAAAAATAAAGAGCCTTATAACTGTCCTCTCAGTTAATTGAGCAGGAATTTGGTAAAAATGGGTGTCACGCTGTTTTGTGACATTTCCTGAGTAAAGCTTGTGTTTTACAGGACACCTCCCTGCCTCGTGTGTTTAAGCTGTTCAGAGCTCTGGGACTGAGACATTTGGTGGTAGCAGATGATGAGAACAGGGTGAGGTGTTCATGTCTGCTATTATTTACAGATTTGCCTTCAAAAAGCTGAAATCTGTGATGATTATTGTAATGTTTTGTGGTTTATCTTTGCAGGTGGTTGGACTGGTGACCAGGAAGGACCTGGCCAGATATCACCTGGGTAAACACGGACTGGAGGAGCTTCATTTGGCTCAGACGTAGCACACACACACACACACACACACAGACCAGGACTTAAACCACCTGATGCCTCTGAGACCACCTTAAACCTTGAGAGCCCCACATGAAATCAGTGTGAAAAACTTCAAAAGGTTCACCGTTTGTTTAGTTTAGTTTTCTGACTCTTTATTCCCCCTTCACTCACTTAAATTAAATTCTCTTTTAATGACCAAAGCCTTCACATCTGTCTGTTTTAATCTGTTTTCTCAGGATGAATTCAACACATGATTTAAATTCTTTCATGGTAGATTTTGCTGTTGAATTATTTGAGATTTCAAACATTTGTTTCTTCAAAATCTTTACTTTCTGTCATTGATTTAATTAGTAATAATGTGTTTATTGGACTGAGGATGTGGGTATTTATTGTTGACGTTAGAAACCTGTTTTTTTTTTATGTAGCACTCGTTTGTTTTTCTATAATTAAACCTGGTTTCCCTTTCAGCTTTGGGTTTAATGTGCACTGGATGTCTTTGTTCTGCTGTTTCAATAATCAGATTACTTCTCTAAGGTACAAACTTCTTTCTTTATTAAATGACCTCCAAATATTTGCACTTTGACCTCTGTAACGTCTGTAAGAAGTTTACTCCAAAAATGTTCACCTGAACGGAAGTTTAACATATTTCTACTAATTTATATCACCCAACAATATTTCTGATTATTTAAGTTTTTTCATTTCACCTCTCCTTGGTTATCAGTATTATTATTTAGTGCACTTAAAGGACACTTTGATTTCGTTTACTATGTGGTTTTATTGTAAGGATGTAAAAATGTCTACATGACTCTGTTTTATAACCACTAAACAAACCTTTTGTGAGTTAATAAAGTTGAAATCTATTGTAAAATCAATGGTTAGATTCATTTTTGGAACATTTATTGTAAATTAATTTCTAAAACAATTGATATAAAACCAGTTTTAGTAAAGATATGAAGTGAAGAACTTGAAAGTTTTATATAAGTGGATTATTAGTTGTCGGGTTCATTTTGGGCTTTTAATGACTGAGTGGAATGTTTAGACAGTATACTTTGACAATGTCATTTTAAAACATTTATTTTAATGTTAATTTTCTTTTACTCAGGCTCAAAAACACACACCTTGGTGTCTCTTAGCAAGTTGCACTTCAACCAAACTATTTCTTTTTTGTATCCATCAACAAGCTTCTGGAATAATTCTGACTTGGTTTTAAAACTCTTTCAGCAGAATTGATGATGTTATTTAAAAAAATGTGGTTTCTTGGGGAACTTTAATCAAAGTCTGTAAATTTTCATTCAGGTTGAGGTTTTAGATATTCCAGAGTCCTAGTGCTTAGAGTCGCACTAGGCAGTTTTAGCTTGTTTTTAGCACCCCCTAGTGTCCGTTTTAAATCACTGTTGTAAAAAACGTCCCCCTCCCCTCGCTGTGCACTGTGTTTTCAATCATCAGATACAGGTTTTCTTTGTTTTTTTGGAGGATCCTCCATGATGAACACAATATAATAGATCTCTGAGCTCATATCTATGATGTCTGTGTCTTCAGCTCGTCTGTCCTGAGCAGGTTCTGAGGTGGAAACATGGATTCCCATAAAGCGTTACTGCTTCTCGTGAGATGCGTGACTTTGTGATACTTCAGGGCACCGGACCAGAGACTCTGAAGTTACAACTGCTGTATTCTGTTACAAGCAGCAGGGTCATATTAGCACATACTGGCTCAAGAAAAATCCACTCCATCCAATCAGAAACCAGTTCAGAGTTGTGTTTGGGGTCATTGATTCAAGTTTCAGTCATTTAGCTCAGACCTCTGGTGAATTTGTTGAAGAACCTGAGAGGATAATTACTGGGTCCCATCATATCTGTTATATATGAAGGTAAAATTCTCACGTTTCATGGTTTGCTGAGCATTTGTCAAAGTTTAAGAGTTTGAGGAGAAATGTGGCCCTCATGTTAAACCCTGAGCTTAATGGCACCATCTGCAGTTGACATGTTCAAGTACACGTTTTAAAAACTCCACTGGGGCCCACAGCTGTTGATGATTTATGTTTTCATAAAGCAGTGTGAATGTAATCACTTTATACCATCAATTGACACGACTATTCACCAATAAATAGAGAAACTACAGTATGTTTACATGGACAGTTGAATCATTTAGATCAGAGATGCTAACATAACTGTTAGTCAGTTTACTGGTAACTTCAATTAGAAAGAGAAGAGGAGCACAATGCAGACACATCAATCTTGTGCAGACTTACTAGAAGAATCTGCACACACACAGGAAGTTCCAGCTTTGTTGGTGGAATTCTGCACAGAGAAGAAAGTAGACCACACTACCACTGAGAATGAGATTTTTATTAACACATTTATCTCCCTGAATGTGTGCATAATTTTTTCTAAAATTTTGGCAAATTAATATGGATTTAGTTTAAAAGAGTATCACAAGAACAGAACCAAATAGACTTTTAGATTAGAAATCATAAAATCCTGTTTTTGTTGCTTCCTGAGGACATTCATTAAACACTCAAATTGAGTCTAGATAGTTGCTCACTTCTTACCCCCAGTGGACTCCATCTCGGCTATGATGTGATGAAGCTAGGACTAATATTTACTTTTTTACCTGGGGAAATGTTGGGAATGATGACAGAACTTGTCCGCTCTTGTTTTAAATCGAGCACTGATGGTGATTGGATTTTATGGGATAAGATTTGTGTCAAAAGGATCAACCAAAAAATATAGTCACACACAAAATATACCCAAATAAAGCAACCAAAAATAACATTTAAGAAGCCAAAAGAATCACCTAAAAACAAAACATAAGTAAATATTTATTAACAAAATACTTATTTTTACTTCTTAACAATTCATATTTTAATTCTTTGACACTTTTTTGGTTCTTGCCTAATTCTGCATTACTCAGACCAGGCTTTTATTCTGAAGGGCATGTTTTGATTCTGCCTACCGCTCTTTGCTTCTGCTCTAGGGTTTAGCTTTTGCTTTTGAAAGAAAGTGTCAGTAAGGAAGGGTGTATTATGGGTCAGCAACAGGGGACTCTGCCACCTGCTGACCTAAAGTGATGCCTGCAGTCTCCTTAAAATGTGAACTCAGGACTTCATTAAGTAATTAAATAATTTTTTTCTAGATCAATTGGCCCTAAATGAAATATTATGATATTAGCCCATTAGCTAGCAGGTGAACCATGTGCTAGAACACATTTTCTTCCCTATTCTTAAAGCAGATATGTGGAGCATTTCAACAAGAGAGCATTCCCCCCAATTTAGGATATTTTTGTAGAAAAAATGAATTACATGCAGCATGTAAACATTTGCAAGCGTGGAGACAGGGGCGAGGTCTTCACAGCTGGATTACCTCTGGATGACTAAATAAAGAGGTGTGTGAAGATGGATGACTGGCAGCTGGGAGAGGAACCTCTTTGTCTTCTAGAGAACCACAACCTCCTCCAGGAGGGGGTTCACGAGACGAGGAAGCAAAGGAAGAGAGGTTGGATCATTTTTTATATTAAAATAAGAGAAGAAAAAAAATCAATGAAAGTCAGGATTAAAGCATACTGCTGACAGGGTGTGGCCTCTAAAAGACAGAGGCAGATAAAAAAAAACAGGATGAAGACAAAGAGCTGGAAGGGAGAGAGAGTTGAGACAGTGATGGATAAATGGAGCAGAGAGGAGAAGCATGAGGGAATAAGGAAAGAAGACAGATGAAGCATAAAAAGCTTGATCTGAGTTGAGTTGGAGGAGTAGGGAGATGTGGAGAAACAGGCTGAGATGGGAGGAGCGAACCAGGGAGTGGAAGGAGAGAGAGGGAGAGGAGGGGGGTGATAAAGGATGAGCTCATTGCAGTCGCTGGGCTGATGACACAAGGAGGGAGGAGGGAGGGGTCCGCTGCTTGTCTGTGAATCGATAGCCAGCGTCTGAGTGCAGTGCACACACACACACACACACACACACACACACACATATACATACACACACACACACACACACACACAGCAGACAGCTCTGCCGGTAGCAGCAGCATTCCAGTGCTGTGAGCTCCCAGCATCCCTGCTGCATTTAGAAAAACTAAATAAAGGAAAGGAACCTCTGACAGCATTCTTTCTAATATTTAGGATTTTTCCTTCCTTAAACTCTAGTTTATGAAAGACGAGGAAGAAGAAGAAATCAGCTGATTCTCTGCTGCTTCTCCCTCACCCTCCCTCCATCCTCCCTCTCTCTCTAACTCACATCACTCCCACACCCAAGGAAACCCTCTCCGCCTCTCCACAGCTGCTTTTCTCACATCCCTCGTTTTCTTCTTCCCTCTCCAACTTCAGAGATATAGATATAAATATTTTTGATTTTTTTTTTGTGAAAGAGAGTCTTTCTCCCAACACGTGTGTGGATGCTCTTCTTCTCCCGTCCTTTCTCTCCTACTTTTGGTGCTACTGCTACCTGTGGAGGTCCGTCACTGTTCCGTTCTGTTTCAGCCCCTGCAGAGAGGAACGATGCTGGGATTGGATGTGTGTGAGTTTGGAGGTCAGGTGCTGGAGCTGCTGTGGATAGCCATGTGCTACAGAGGTGAGGCAATGGAGGAGTGT
Source organism: Callopanchax toddi (assembly GCA_006937965.1). Taxonomy (NCBI): domain Eukaryota; kingdom Metazoa; phylum Chordata; class Actinopteri; order Cyprinodontiformes; family Nothobranchiidae; genus Callopanchax; species Callopanchax toddi. The sequence continues at coordinate 149,563 of SSNR01000486.1, read as the reverse complement.
GTGTGTGTTCAAATAACTTCAGTCATTATACTAAAGAATGTTTGGAAGATTTCATTATAAATTATGAAATGTGTGTGAATTTGTGTAAAAGGATGCTCTTGTGTGCGTGCATGTGTGTGTGTGTGCGTGTGAGCATGATGATACAGCAGGAGTCAAATGATGTCACCAGAGTCAGTTCTAAGATTTATCTGTGATCTGCAACAGCACAGTATAAACAAGACAACACTGGCGTGTGTCTGCAAATGTGTGTGTGTCAGCGAGTGTGTGTGTGTGTGTGTGTTGCACTGCAGTAGTGCTAAGGAGTAGCAGATGGAGGAGGTGTGCTGGGGTTTCCCTCACACAGATGTGTGTATAAGTGTGACTTTTGAGACATAAAAGAGGTGAACTGACAGCAGGGAGCAGAATGAGAGTGATGTCATCTGAAGAGACAACCAATAAGAGCGAAGAATTAATAAAATCTTTGACCCAGTCAGACCGGAAAATCTTCAGAGGGAGGCAACGGGAGGCAGATACCAGAACCTCCTCCTCTTTTGATGTGAAGGAGCAGCAGCTCTAAGTTCACCCCATATAAGGCTGAGTCCAGCCATCCTAACCTCAGTCATGATCCAAGTCTTGAGACCTGATGAGGGCGAGAACGTAAATCAAGAGCTTTGTCTTTCACCTTAGATTGGACCAAAGCCATTGCTACTGATTTGTTGGTCTTATTCCCTCATTCACAGACACGATACCAAGACACTAAAACTGCCGTGGTAGAGACTCACTCTAGAGGGAGCATTCCACCATTTTCTCAGCTGAATCGCCACCTTAACATGTTGGAGAGGCGTAGGGATTTGGGGAAAGTGTCAGTGGTCTTGCTGGTGAATGACCACCAGAGTCAGGTGACTTCACCCAGCGTGGGGAGACCAGGGCCCGATCCTGAGTCTCATTCAAACCAGCCTTATAACAACCTCACGTCAAGATGAAAGGTGTTTTATTCACTGGAAAAACACAAGAGACAAATACTCCTAAATAAATAACTCATTTATCTATTGATCAAATAATAATCTATTCACATTTCTGTGTGTATGCCAGAAACTGTTTTAGTTCTAGGAGAAACCCCCCCGGGAGATTTCTGTAATCCTCATTTTTTTCACATTATAGCTACGACACATCAAATTCACATCAAACATTTGGCAATAAGAAGTCGAAAAGAGGAGAAGTTTTGATGGAACAGAGGAGGAATGAGAAGAGGATAAATGCCAGGTACAACATGTTTAAACTTCAAAAGATCTGAACGAAATCTTAAAACATTTTCAGTATCTGTTACCCAGAATAAAAAGGACCATTTCTGGATAGAATTCAGAGCCTGTGTATCTTTAAAAAGAGAGATTATAGGATGTTTGAGCTGTCAATCAAACACAAATTCATTCAGTCATGAGCAGCCCTCTAAAACTTCCCCATGATTCCTATCCTTCCTTCCTTCCTTCCTTCCTTCCTTCCTTCCCTCTTCATTTAATTTCCTGAACAGATCTCCTGTTACTCGTGATCTTTCTGTTTTAGGGTTTCCACTCTCCTGCCTTATCGGATTCTCTTTAACCTTCTTCCTCACTAACATCAAACACACTCACATTTTCAGTTTGTCAGATTAGAGCGTATTTGTATCTGTTCCCAACACCCCACCCTGCTTTATGTCTCCCAGCAGAGATAAATGAGGCTGTACGGGTGAGCGGACACATAAGAGACCCATCAAGTCAGTCAATTAGACGAGCTGCTGTCTCATCAAGGCTGTCAGGGCAGCTGAGGACATGCATGTTTCTGTGGCTGAAACATAAAGGATTTATCAAACTGCTGAATTTATTACAGCAATTTGATATAAAAAGGGAAGTTAAACAGCACAAGATTGTTCTGTGATTTAAGGTGGACTGAGACCTATTGCTCCTGGGTGAATCATTATAATTTAGAAGAGATAGTTACTATATTCTCTGAGAATATTGAGGGATTCCTGAGAGATGATGTTAGTTAAAGCTACTCTGAGAAAACTGTATTTTTTCTCAACATTTAAAAAGAGTCAAACCCTGTCAGAGATTATGAGTTCTGTTGGAGAATTTACTGCTAAGAAATACCATAGTATATATTTGAAATAGTCGTCCATTTCCAGTATTTTATAGTTTTCCTTTTTTGAAATCTGTTCTACATAATTGTCATTCACGGTGAATGAGTAATTCAAATGGAACATGTAAAAATCTCCCCAAATTACCTGTACAGTTAGAACACTAGATTACCTATTAATTGTTGTCCTATTGCATGAAAATGGACATATTCATGCACCCAAAAACATGTGTTGTGTTTATCATTCTACTGCTCACGTCTCCTCTTTCTTTGTTTTGCAGAGCCCCTAAAAGCTTGTTTCATCTGGGGCTGTGTGATCTTTTGTGTATAAGTGTGTGTTTCCTCGTCTCTGAGGTCCTGTTTTCATATTAGAGCAGAGCAGTGACAGCGAGACTCAGAGGACTGTTAAAAAGCAGCAACTCAACACACTCACGCAAAAAGCAGAAACACAGAGAAAAAACTGTTTCCTGTCACAGTAAACTTGTTATCTGGGTTAAAGTAAGAGGAGGCAGAAAGAAAGCAATTATACAAACAGAAGCATGAGGACTGCAGGGCTAAAAGGCAATGGTTAAGGTACTTTAAATAAATGCCAAATACACTTCTTATTTACAGTAAAAATCTTTATGGTTTTGACATAAGTGGGGGACCAAAGCTGTTTGTTAAACTTTGCAGCTTTAAGTTCACCTTTAAAAGGACTGAAAACTGGGATCAGGGTTTTGTGTCTTAAGGTAACAAAATATTCTCACTTGCAACAAGTTCTGTCTCATTGATTTAATCCACATGATGTAAAAACAGACACAAATGGGACTCATCCTGCCTTCAAACTGTTGCCAGGCAACCATAAGAGAAATCTAGAAATAACTGATGCAGGAAATCAGCTGTATTTTAAACTACTAGCTGCAGATGAATGCTGAGCATGTCATACTGCAAAATGATTTAATTTAGTTTCTTATGTGCAGTGTTTGTGTTTTTGTCTTGCCTCGCATCGCTTTCCTTCACTTATCCAGGTCATGGAGGCAGGCAGCATCCCAAGTAGGGAATCCCAGACTGCTATCTCTCCCAGCCACCTCCACCAGATACTTCAGGGGACCCCGAGGCATTCCAGGTCAGCCTGGAGATGTACTTCCTCCAGCTGTCCTGGGTCAACCTGTGGGCCGATTGGACAGTCCTGAAACAACTCCCCAGGAAGTTGTCCAGGGGACATCGTCCTCGCCAGATGCCCAAACCACCTTAGCTGACTCCTCTCCATGTGGAGGAGCAGCGGCTCCACTCCGAGTCCCTCCGGATGTCCGAGCTCCTCACTCTAAGGCTGAGCCCGGTCACCCTGCAGAGGAAACTCATTTTAGCCACTTGTATTTGCGATCTTGTTCTTTTGGTCATTAAGCTCATGACCATAGGTGAGGACTAGATCGATCAGTAAATTGAGAGCCTTGCTTTCTGGCTCAGCTCCTTCTTGACCACAACAGACCAGTTCAGTGTCCTTATCACTGCAGATGCTGCCCCAATCTACCCGTTGATCTCCCTCCTTCCCTCACTCATGAACAAGACCCGAGATACTTGAACTCCTCCACTTGAGGCAGGACCTCTCCCTGACCCAGAGTTGGCACACCGCCCTTTTCCAGTTGAGAACCATGGTCTCAGATTTGAAAATGCTGATCCTCTCCCCAGCCTGTTAACCTCCTTAGCAAATGCTGAAGGTCAGCGCTTGATTAATCTAGAATCTAGAACATCATCAGTACAGACGAGATTGTACTGTCACCTAACTCAACACCCTCCACATCACGGCTGCTCCTAGAAATTCTGTCCATAAAGGTTATGATCAGAACTGTGACAAAAGGCAGCCCTGGAGGAGTCCAACCCTCACCAGGAACAGGAGGCCTCTGGACCTCTCCCAAACACCAGGAGGAGATGTCAGGACTTTCTGGAATGATTACGGCATATCTCATAGCTGGAATGCCTTAAGGTTCCTCTGGATGAGCTGGAGGAGCTTGAAGTATTTTTAAAATGACTATTAAAGTCTTAAAACTGGATCTTGAAGATGACAGAAATCCAGTGCAGAGAGGCCAGTGGTTTGACATGGTCACATCAACTCTTACAGGTCAACTATTGTTGATTAAGAGAATAAATAATCCCTGCACTGAGTTCTGGGTTATCTCCTCTCAGTCCCTGGAAAACCTCAAGAGGAAGGTGACCAGAAGTCCTCCCCTCAGCCGGCTCTACTCCAAGTCCCATTGGGATGATGGTGCTCCTTAAGGCTGCTCTATGGAGGAAACTCATTTCAGCTGCTTGTATCCGGATTCTTGTTCTTTCTCTCTCGATCCAAACCTCATGACTATAGGGGAGGGTGGAATATGGATGGACCAATAAATCATAAGCTTTGCCTTTTGACTCAGCTCCATCTTTACCAGGACAGACCAGAGAAACGCTCAATACTGCAGAAGAAGATCCACCTTAGCACCACTCATGGACAGACATCAAGATACTTGGAGCTCTGAAGCTGACCAAACCTGCAACTACAGCTAACAACTAATAAATAACTTCTTACTATAGTAATAAAGTAATAAAATAACAGCACTCCAGGTTTTGTTTTGCAAAACAAGCAGTGACGTTTTTCTGTCCCCCAATCAGTGGACTGTGTTGTTTTGACGCCACAGCTCCGCCCTAACCGTACCGCTCCATTCTCCTATGGACCAACAACTGAACCATGACCTATGAATGGTGTGGTCCGGGTTGGTCATGTGACCCGTACCGTACCGGGATGGAAACCAGGCTTTACATTCTGGATGCAGACGTTTGTGTTTTTACTTCTAAACCCTCTTCAGGGTTGTGTCTGTGCCTCGTGTGTTTTTCAGATCTCATGTGAGTCACTTCTCTGCAGCTTCCCCTGCAGCGTGACAGACTGTTGTGTTGATTTTCTCTAAACGTGTTGGTTTAGCTGTAATGGGAGCAGCTATATGACGACATCCTGTAGAGTCAACATGCTTCTATAAGCTGTGAAATCACATTTTAATGCTCATCGCTAAGAATCACAATGCAGCTACAGGTCTGTAAAATACTTATACCGACAAACATTTACGATGGTTGTGATAATGAAGGAGTTTTATGAGAATCAAAGAAAATATCACACACCATGGAAGTATTAGCTCGACAGATTTAAAGTGGCGTTCTCTCTTAGGCAGGTTTTTAAACTGTAATACATTTTTCAGCAGAGTATTTTGTGTCAAATCCTCAAAAGCAAACATTCTGCAAAGTTTGTCCACATGCTTCAAATGTTAAAATCATCAATAATAAAAGACCCGGTGTTACCAGAAACCCTGTCCCTGTGGGACAAACCCCACCTTCCCAAATTGATTGGAAAACTGTGACAGGTCGGAGTTCAAAGAGCAGGATGGTGGAAAGGGAATGGATTTTAAAAGCAGCTTGAAACATGCAGTGTGTGTAAATGTGTGCATGTGGGGGAGGGATGAGCAGTTTGATATGTAAATACAGCCTCATGAATCATTGATGAAGTCATGTACTATATTCATATTCAACATACAAGAGGGTTCAACTCTGGAGTAGAAAAATATCTCTGGCTTTTTCAACTTTTTACATCAAAAAATGACTTTACCTCTGACATGGCTGTAAAGTTTGTCTAATCTGTAATCTGAAACATCAGATTTGAACATCATAAAGGTCAGTACAGCTCATCTGGTTAGACGTTAAACGGTTTTCATGGTCTGAGAGTGCTAAAAAGGTGATATCACTGCAGGAAGAGTTGAAATGGTTGCCATGGTGATGGACAGAGACGGCCCCAACTGATTTGCTGCTTTTAGGCGACAGACGCACAAGCACAGATATGTTCATGGAAAGATCTCCTAACATTGTGCATCAACAGATTCTCTGTCCACACACACACACACACACACACACACACACACACACACACACACACACACACACACACACACACACACACACACACACACACACACACACACACACACACACACACACACACACACACACACACACACACACACACACACACAGTGTGTCATCTCATGAGAATTAAAACAGAGCCAGAGGATTTTACACAGGACTGTAAAACGGATCATCCTCAGCACAGTTTTAGAGCTGTTCATGTTCTGCAGCTAATTAAAGTCAGTAGCTGTGAGCCGTGAGTTTGTAGCTGGAATCTGTAATGAGCGGTTTACACCTTTTTGTGGATTTGACTGGCTCATTTAAATGCTGTATGGCTGTGAGAGCTGAATGTATCTGGTCAGATTCCTCAGACCGTTCCAGTCTGTGAGCAGTCACTCTCTGGAGGTGCAGATGAGATGCTGAAATGAAATTTGAGCACATTATTGATGTTTGTGAAGTTCAATACTGAGTCTAAAATCCCTGATGAAATCAAACCCAGATGGCTGGGTCTGTCCAACATAAAGTTAAACTCTTCTCCTGTGCTGCCCGTTTAGTCACAGAAATAATTCTTGCTGCCTCCAAACAGGCCTCACTTGGTTACTGATAATTCAAAGATTATATATCTACAGTAATTTGAAAATATCCTCCCTTTTATGAACTTTTTAAAACTCTTTTGTCATTATCCTTGAAGGTCTGCTGGCTGACAAGAATGACTTACCCATCGAGGAGGAAGACAACGAGAGGAAGCTCAACTACAATCCTCCGGCTCGGAAATCCCTGCAAGAGATTCAGGAAATGGACAAAGATGATGAGAGTCTAGTGAAGTATAAGCAGACCCTACTGGGACCAGAAGCAATGAATGCAGGTTAGTGTGTGTGTGTTGTATCTGTGCATGGAAAAAAACTGCTGGAGTTTACTTTGGTGTTGTGTATCTGCAGGTTTATTAATATTGCTCTCTCCCAGTAGATGGACTCAGCTCTCACAGGCAGCATCTTTATTCCAGCAGCCTGGTCCATGACGGCTGGCATCAGGGAGACGTGGAAACTTTATTGTCAAACATTAGCTTTAAATCTGAGTCTTAATTCATGTAGCAACACTAGTTTAGATCACAAAGTCAAATGTCACTTTTAACATGAACAAAATTACATATTTACTTTTCAGTATAAACAATAGTTGTTCCTTCGGATTGGATGGTCCAGACCCCTGCGTCTGTGTTCTCTACTTGCAAAAACAAGTGATGCCTCTCAGCTTCCTCTTGGACACCATTTTCTTTTGTTTTATTTTTATTTGACTAAACTGATTATTCTCAAAACCCAAGATAACTATTTTTTGCTACTTTGCAGCCGTGACTCTGCATGTAAGATTGCTTTTCTCAGAAGGTCATTGGTTCAATCCCTGGTTCCAGCAGACCACATGTTGAAGTATCCTTGGTTAGATACTGAACCCTAAAGTCCCCCCAGACACCGTCCAGATAAATGTGCTTATTAACGCCTTCTCTGTCCTCTAGATCTCTCTGGACCCAACGTCACGGTGACCAGACTGATCCTGTTGTGTGACGATGCTCCTGAGCCAATCACCATGGACCTAACAGGTACCTCCTCCATAGTAGATCCACTTGCTGAGATGCATTTTCATGTTGATACATGTGTGTGTTTTTATCTGGTAGCTACAGAGGTGTTGACTTTCTAGTAAAACTTCATCAAATGGGGAAAGTGAATTGTTTGGTTGAGACTGTTCTACAGATTTAAGACTTCAGTCAGAAATTCAGAAAAAAATAGAACATTTTTAGGTCATCTTGAGTTGTTTTTGAACAGAATGACAAACACAATCATTTTAGAAATTTATCAAGTTAGAAGAAGAGGGAGACTTCGGTGCAAACTGCAAACTTGAGTTAAAACGATGATGTTTTTTTTTTTTGCAGAAAATATAGAGATTTAACTTGACCATACACTGTAAAAAAATGGGTGGGGACTTGTTGAGAAATAAGGCCAGTGAGATAAGGACTTCAACTTGTGGGGTTTTAATACCAGGAAACGTTTAAAGCCATCAGAAGGTGTCTGGTCAGAAATATGTAGCAACAGGAGGTGAAGAATTAAACAAATGAAACCAGGACATAATGACAACACAAACCATATCTAGAACCATTTTACTGTTTAATCACTTATGACAACTGTTTATAACAATTATGACAAAAATATGCTATGATTTTTAAATTCAGTTCTAGAGATCATATCAGGACCTTCATTTATTTTTTCAGGACTCAAATGGGTCCCACCCCCTATACTTTTGGAACCACTGTTCTACATGGCCAGGTCATGTGGGGGATATGACTTCATTTCAAACAAATTATGGCAGATGTACAACTGTCTGTATGTATATTATGCAAATATTCTTGCCATACTTTGGTCACAAAGTGTCCAAATTATGTTTCAAATTGTCTGCAATTTAATTCACAACATGGTTGCAAACCCCCTCCCAATGTTGCCACGTGTTTTTACACTCCTGACTCATTGAAAACCTTTACAGACGCGTTTTTGACTCCAAATTCTAGAACATGGTCTTGTAATGAGAAAATTGTGAAACCCTGCAATTGTTTTGAGACATTTTGGAAACTCCCTCTCAAATGCCATTTGCAGTTTGTCACCAACAGCCCGGAGAGTTACTGGTTCAAGATGTGCTGTTAGAAGGTAGCCTAGTGTTTCAGGGAGGTTGGTCAGACCTATAGACTGAGATTTTGTTAAGAGGTAGGACCAGTTCCTAGTCCTCCTCAGTACCTAGTAGTAGGTGATCGCAATGTTGACAAATCACCAAGACACGTAAGTGCGCCGAGAGTCAGAGAGTCGCTGCAGGTGAACGCTGTCAGTGTGACAGAGAGATCTACAGGATCTAAGAGAAACATTTAATGAAAACATTTAATTTAATCCAAAGGTGAAGAAACGTCATGTTGTTCATCCTATCAAACACATAGTCAACCTGTCTGATAATTCGCTGGTTGAAAAGAACACAAGAATGGGAAGCAGCAGCGGTGACACCGGGTTTTACTGGTTCCGATGGTTCTGTTGATCTAACACTGGGTCCAGTTCAGCATATAGATCCATAGGATGCTAGAGAATCTATCAGCTGATCGATCAGCCAGTCATCATCTAGAAATCTCTGAAATTTCTCCCTCTGTCCATCCGGAGTCTGACATATACTGACCGAGCAGCGCAGCGCAAAGTGTCACTGCAGGATTCATAAGTCTCAGTGATCACAATTAATGCAGCAATAAGTGCAGTTGCTATATAATCTGAAGACATCTGTATGAACATAATGTGATATTGGGGCGGCACTAGCTCAGTTGGTAGAGTAGCTGGTTTGGTAACCAGAGGATCGCAGGTTCAATCCTCAGCTCCAGCTGGGTTAGATTGTCGTTGTGTCCTTGGGCAAGACACTTCACCCAACTTGCCTGTGTGAATGTTGGTGGTGGTCAGAAGAGCCGATGAGAATGGTAGCCTCGCCTCTGTCAGACTGCCCCAGGGCAGCTGTGACCACAGACATCTGTCATAGTCTACCACCACCAGTGTAAATGTGTGCATGAATGAAAGGCTCTACATAAATCCAATCCATTATTATTATTATTATTCTAAAATGCAACATATTTTCATTCAGATTTTCATTTTTATTCTGGTCAGAGATGAGATTGTTGGTTTTGTGAGTGTGTGAGGGTCTACAAGTCTGAAATTGTGTCTTAAATTCACCATTCTTCTATCTCAACAGCTGCTCTGCAGGTTTCCCGTCTCCAAAAATGGCTTATGCAAGGTTCAAAGTTTGCGTAAAGTTACGCACATTTTTCCGTTACGTTTTCTTTTTATAAATTCCAAAGTTTGAATAAAAATTGACTCACGCAATTTGCAGGCTCGTTTTTGCATAAGCAACTTTTATAAATGAGCACCCTGGTGAAAAGTTTAAGATAATAACATTGATTCTATGCTGTCTCCAAATCCACAAAACACCTCAAGAACTTCACGGTGGTGGAGATCTGGTCCACTGTTCCATGACCTTTGGATAAAAACCACACTTCTTCTGAATCTGATGGTTTAGCTATTGCTTGGACTCTCCTTCTATAGTATAGAGAGAATTTTCCCAGGAAGGCTGAACGTGAACGTAAATGGAACACTCTCCAGTCCCCCAGTTTGAAAACTGGAACCATTACAGGGATTGTCCCAGTCCTCCATGCAGCATCGAAGAGGCGTGTCAACCATGATAAGATGGATCTTATCCCCTTGGCTCCCTGCCACCAGAGAGCTTTTTAACAACTTCGGTATAATGGACTTAACTCCTTCCTAGTCCCCAGGCACTCCCTTTCTTAGTAGAGGACATAGCGACCAAATTAAGAAGATCTTCTAAGTGCTCCTTCCATCACCCAACAATATCTTCAGTAGGCGTCAGCAGTTCTCCACCCAGACCCTAAAGAGCCATGGACGAGCCCAGCTTTCCTTTCCTGAGTTATTGGACTGTTTGTAGGATGGTTTACCAGAACCTTCTTGAGATCAATAAAAAAAGCCTTCCTCTATGGCCTTTTCCTTCATTAGCCCCATCAGGAACTTGTTAAACAGGGTGACCAAACGTCTGCTTTTCCCGTTCTATCTGGGGTGTCCGGGGGGTTTCAGAGATCAATGAAAATATCCGGGTTTCATTGTTTTTCACTGGATATAGACATGTACTTAAAGTACCTGGTGTGAATAAAGCAGTCCGTGTTGTGTGACGTCCCTCTCACAGACAGAACAAACAGCGGTTCACGGCGTTCCTTTTTGCAGTATAACTTTAACACTACTTCAAACCATTTCCATACATTTTCTATCAGGCGGTAATAGTAGTGGTTATGATGCTAGTCTTTCAGCTCGAGGGTTGCAGGTTTGAGTCTCACTCCTGCTGTATTTAAATATTAAATTTTGTATTTGTTGATTTTTGAAAGCCTATCTGAAGGTTGTTACTTACTATTCTTCAAAACCACACAGAGACTACATACTTTAAATAGGTTACATTTTCTTTAATTAAACAGTATCAAAATGTTTCACGGCTGAGCCATTGTCATCTTTTTCAAAAATCAAAGGTCACCCTACAGTTAAACCACCAGAAAACCACATGAGAGAAGACGGGGTAGTCCTCCCTTAAATGAGAGATCTTGGTTTTCTGATCAGCACTTTAGTTGTTTGGTATATTTGTCCATTAAATTATAATATAATCGGTGTTTTTGCTGTTGATGTAAAAGCAGAAATCAGCTGTGTGCAGCGTACATTTTTGGTGTATTGTGCTGCAGTCAGAATGCTGCTGTCTGGGTGGGAGAAGGACTTGGAGGCTGAAGGCATCATTATACACTGCAGACGCTGCAGCATTGTGGTTATGTTGCTTTAAGAATAGGGTCACATCCACTGAACCATTTTAAAGATGGATGCACACAGAACACCTGAGCTGGAAGGAAAAGGGAGACGGTCTGACTGCACGCTTCACTCCCAGCGGAGACTTTTGACCTCTGAGCTCTTCCCTCCTCTGAGGTGTGAACTCTCTGTCACACATCAAACTGCAGTGTCAGTTAATAATCTAGTTTTTTCTGTTTGAATAAATAAAATAACCCAACAGAAATCTCAGATTGTTCCTGTTTACGTACAAGCTAGTGTTAGCATTACAAGACAGTCAGCTGTTGCAGGAAGTTAAATAGAACTTTATGAACTAAAGCAATTCTATTTATGTTGAAATGGAGAGGCTTCCAATAACTGGCACACATCTAAATGATCAGGTTTTGTTGTGATGAACAATACAACCTGATCTTAAAGGAGGAAAACATTTATTGTGGGTTATTTGTTCTTTAGAATGACTTAATTATGTCTGTCTGTTTAAATGAACCATAACCAGCATGTTCTTTTACATCAATCAGTGATGTTCTTGTGTTGTAATTTAGATTCTTATTTTTATTAACATTGTTTTAGTCAGTGTTTTTGTGCCCTAAATTGAAACTGGTACTTTGGTAAGCGCTCATGTTGATAGGGCTGTTCTGCTGAGTGGGCACACTGCTGCACATTAATGCACTCTCACACTTTCACACTAAGCAGCCTCAGTAGCAGTTTTGCTGTTTAGCCAGCATTATGCCCGTTCAAGTGTAATTTTTCTGACACTAGAAACAACATGGTAATTTATTCAAAAGAACTGAATGCTGGCCTGATGTATCTCTGCCAGGAGAATAAAAGTCTCCATGTGCAGCAAAGAAAAAAAGCTGCAACAATCTGACTGCAGTGTATGTTTTGGAATGGTAATTGTACAGTGTCTTACTGATTGACTATGCATTGTGTCAAATCTTTTTGGGTGATTTTTAACATAGAGAGACAACAAAAATCACAAGGGGATAAAACATATCAGTGTCTTGAGCTTGACCATGTAGGGCCCTGAAAGTTAGAGTCAGGATTTTAAAATGAATTCAATATTTAAGAGGTGCAGAAACATCATAGGAGTGATGTGATCTTTCCTGTTTGCTCCAGTGAGGAGCCTCGCTGCAGAGTTCTGGACCAGCTGAAGGCCATAAAGGGCTTTTTGGTTCAAACATGTGAAAAGTGTGTTACAGTAATCTAGATGGGAGGAGATAAAAGCATCAAGAACCATTTCCAGTTCAGGTTTTGACACCAACTTTCTCAGTTTGGAAATATTTCTCAGATGATAAAAACAGTTTCTGACCAGCTGTTTAGAGTGACCTTCAAGAGACATTGATTGGTCGAAAATAACACCCAGATTCCTCAAGTTTGTCTTGATGGAAGAATTTAAATGACCAATATGTTGACTGATCAGAGGAACCATCCTATCAGGGGCAACAATCAGACATTCAGTCTTTTCAGGGTTTAAATGAAGGAAGTTATTTTTCAAGCAGTTAGTTGCTGACAGGCACTCAAGTAGTTCAGTCCTTGTATCAGGATACATCCTATCACGAAGCATCGTATTGTGGTGCATTATATTGTACTTTATTGTACTGCTTCGTATCATACATTTTTGTATCATACCACATCGTACCGTATTGAGCCATACTGCATATTGTATCTATCAGATTAGATAGGAGATTATTGCATTGTACAGTATTGTATTGTATCCTATTATATGGCATTGCATTCTGTCATATTGTATATCATATGGCACCACATATTATGTTGAATTGGTTCATAAATCATATTGTTATATAACCTTCCATATAATCTCAAATTGTAACACAATACACTTTTCGTAAGTGTAACTTTGATTTTAAATATTTTTTACAGAAAAGTCCAGAAATATATATTTTTAACGTTTTGTACTGCAGAGACATTCTTGTGTGGGCAGTGTTTTATTCGTGGCAGTGTTATTGCTCAACTGTTATCCCACTATTTTACATTCTTATCCAGCAGCTTTATCAGATCAAAAATAAAAGCTTGTGAATATTAGTTTTTCCCAGATATCATTAAGCTCCTGCTTGTCATTGCTGTGTTTAAATTTGTTTTCATCTCACTGCAAACTCCCACTTTTTACATGCTGTCTGCAATAATGCACTTTATTTTCTATACAGAAACCATCAATTTAGAATCACCAAATAAACTAATGTGTATTTTATGGGAGAAAATCAATGTATCAGGGAATATATCACACAGGGATACAGAGAACCTGAAAAGACTGCACAGATTTAAACATGAGGCAGCAACCTCATTAATCAGCCATTAATTAATGTCTTCTGATATTTACCTAATATACAAAAAAAAGGTCTGTAGAAAAATCTGTGAAATATACAAGATTTTATGTCAATCACTAAATAAAATAATATAAACATTTGTCAATTTGTAGCTTAAAATCTTGAATAAATCACAAAAATAGAGTTGCTGTTTGTTTCTAAATTGGATTTTCTTCTGCTGATTCATTTCAAAGATCTTCTGCCATCTTTGCAAAATGTTTTCTTCAACTGTGAAATCAGTGTGTGGCACATGTTCATGTTTACATGCATGACAGCACAGTGTGTGTGTGTGTGTGTGTGTGTGTGTGTGTGTGTGTGTGTGTGTGTGTGTGTGTGTGTGTGTGTGTGTGTGTGTGTGTGTGTGTGTGTGTGTGTGTGTGTGTGTGTGTGTGTGTGTGTGTGTGTGTGTGTGTGTAAGTGAAGCAGGTAGACTGCTCCCCACACTGACCTAATTTCTCAGTCTGAGTTTCCCGAGGGATGCCAGCATCTTCCCTCCCCTTTCTCCATCTCAGGAGGTGAATCCAGGAGACGGGAGGTGAATCAGAATGAGGAGCACACACAGATCTGTGGTCCTCACAGTGAATGAAATGAGCTGGAGCAGCAATTTCTATTATATATTTAAAAATGTTAAGAATCTAAACGTGCCAAAAAATACTAAACTTTTGGTCCTACCTTTTAGGGAGCTGTGCAATCAGTGCTTTCATTAGCCTCACATTAGAACCCTACCGTCCTGTTTTTAATGTTTTATCTCTCCACCTCCATCTCTTTCCATCCATTAGGAAGCACTCAGAACTCACAGATGGCTTTAAATTGACATATAAAGTGATTAGGCAGTGGATGTGTTTCTGATTGCTCTGCACTTTCACAACAGTCCAATCTGCTTTCCACTCATTCAGGATCAACCTATATTCAACTCAGCTGCACAATAAGAAAAATAAGCCATATTTCTTTAAGTTAATTATAAAAATTGACACTGGATAAATAAAAAATGTGCATCTCAGCTTATGTTAAAAGTGTCTGTTTTCCATGAAGCAGAGAGAGTAATGCCATGCTGACTGTGTCTTTGAGCAGATCTGAGCGCCTTGAAGGAGAAAAGCTTCACCTTACAAGAAGGAGTGAAATACAGGCTGAAGGTGTACTTCAAGGTAGGATGATAGAGGAATTATGTATTAATTTAATCAAGGTAAGAAATCATTTAACCTTTAAATGACTTGAACTATCCTTTTTTAGGATGAAATTGTTATAAAAGATTAATCAATGGATTTAAAAATTAAGTATTGGGTTCACCAGTTTGGGTTTATTGTGGCTTCTCAAACAGTCCCCCCCCCCCCCCCCCCCCCCCCCCC
>SSNR01000486.1:82982-134496 GCA_006937965.1 Callopanchax toddi | reverse complement strand
CCCCCCCCCCCCCCCCCCCCCCACACACACACACAATCATCTGATTTTAACACTTTTCTATAGAAGGCGTGTCCACGTGGGGTGGAAGGTGTCTTTTTCTCTGTCCTCTCAGTCCATGCTGATGTTAGCTTCACTGTGGACTTGATCCTTTGTTGGTTCCTGGGTTGTTCCTTACCATCTAAACCAGTTTCCTTCCATCTAATGGTGACAGATGAGTTCTGGTCAATAGGTGTATTTCACAGAGTACATTGTGACTTGAGGGAGTAGGGAAGGCCTTGGCTCACTGTCTTCATCTTATCCAGATCCAAGTCATGGGGCAGCATCCCCAGTAGAGAATCCCAGACATCCTCTCCCCAGACTATCAGCTCCTCCAGTGGTACCTCAAGGTGCTCCCAGCAGCCTGGAGAAACTCCGTCCAGCGTGTTCTGGGTCGACATGGGGGCCTCCTGCCTGAACCCCCCCCCCAGGGAGGTATCCTGGAGGCATCTTGACCAGATGAACCACCTCAGCGGACTCCTCATGTGGAGGAGCAGAGGCACTCAGAATCCTCCTGGATGTCTGAGCTCCTCACCCTATCTTTAAGGCTGAGCCTGGCCATCCTGCAGAGGAAACTCATTTTGGCAGCTTGTATTCACGATCTGCTTCTTTTGATCATTACCCAAAGTTTATGACCATAGGTGAGGACTGAAACGTAGGTCGACCGGTAAATTGAGAGCCTTTCTTTCTGCCTCAGCTCCTGCTTCACCACAACAGCGTCCATCACTGCAGACGCTGCCCCGATCCACCTGTCAATCTCCCTTCTTACCTCACTGCTTAACAAGGCCCTGAGATACTTAAACTCCTCTACTTGAGGTAGGACCTCTCCCCTGATCCAGAGTTGGCAATCCACCCTTTTCTGGTCCAGAACCATGGTCTCAGATTTGGAGGTGCTGATCCTCATCCCAGCTGATTTACACTCAGTGAACCTCTCCAGCAAGCGCTGAAGGTCAGAGCTCAATGAAGCTAGGAGGACCACATCATCTGCAAAAAGCAGAAATGAGATCCACCTGCCACCAAACCCAACCCCCTCCACACCACGGCTGCTCCTAGACATCCTGTCCATAAAGGTTCTGAACAGGACCGGTGACAAAGGGCAGCCCTGGAGGAGTCCAACCCTCACTGGGAACAGGTCTGACTTACTGCCGGCTATGTGGACCAAACTTATGCTCCTCTGGTACAGGGACTGAATGGCCCTTAACAAAAGACCATCACCCCGTACTCCTGGAGCGCCCGCCACCCTGGGGACAAGGTCAGCCTTCTCCAAATCTGCAAAACACATGTGGACTGGTTGGGCAAACCCCTCCATCAAACTAGTAGTCTGAGGGGCGGCGTGTAGCTCAGTTAGTAGAGTGGTGGTCTGGTTCAATCCCAGCTTCAGCTGGGTTATATTGTCGTGTCCTTGGGCAAGACACTTCACCTACTGGTGGTGCTTGGAGGGACTTGGCGGGCACCAGTGCATCCCCACTTCTGTGTGCCCCAGGGCAGCTGTACAGTGTAGCTTATCACCACCAATGTGTGAATGACTGTTGCTTTGCGGAGTGTAGAGCACTCTATAAATACTGGCCCTTTACATTTTAGTAGGGGTAAAGAGCTGGTCCAATGTACCACAGCCAGAATGAAAACTGTGGTAGGGAAGACACAGGTGGATTAACAGAGTGACCATCATCTACAGCGGTATGCAACTGTCTTCAAATCAAAACATCTGCCATGAAATAGGTCAGTCCAATCAAACAATCCAAAGAGGAGTTACCAGCTGCAGTCAATCACTCACACTAACAGGGTTTATGTGTGACTGACTCCTCTGTGCTGTGAGGACACCTGCTGGAATAATGCTACCACTACAATATTTTAGAAGTTTTTGTTGGAAAATATTTACAATTTTTAAAGAAGGAATAAATCACAGTGTGATTTCAACTAATAGAGGATGTGAATCTATGTGCTTGCAGGTGAACAGAGAAATCGTTTCTGGCCTGAGGTATCGTCATGCGAGCTACAGAAAAGGAGTAAGAAGTAGGTTCACTTTAGTTTGAGTCACTCTTCACCATCTCTTGAAATCTGTATTATTTTAGAGTCATAAGACCTCATCTTTCCATTTACAGGTAGAGATGTTTTCTTTGAAGCCTGCTTTATGTTTCAGAGAGCAGTGTTGTGTGCATGATGGGAAGCTACGGCCCTCGAGATGAGGAGCAGGAGTTTCTTTGCCCGGCCGATGAGGCGCCTCAAGGTGTGATGTCTCGTGGTCAGTATCTGATCAAGTCCTGCTTCACTGACGACGACAAGAACATCTACTTATCCTGGGAGTGGAACCTCAACATCAGCAAGGACTGGAATTAAAGAGTGTGTCTGTCTGTCTGTCCAACTCTCCTCTCTTCTGTCCTGTTTGTCCCTGGGTTTTCTACATTATCCATTCTGAGTCTGTTGCTTTTAGTCATCAGGCTCTGGTTTATGTTTTATAAACCTTTGCACCATTTCATCCGTTACACAAAAGGAAGCCTCTGGTTATTCATGAGCATAAACAATAGCAGCACCAAACGTAACACTCCTGGTGCATCCTGGGATCAAGTCCTCCAGGAGTTTCTTAATTTTCTGCTAAAATTATCATGTAATGTGAAATTTATGGCAGTAATAATTTAGTAAATTAATGTTTGAAAGATCCACTGTGAAGTTTAGAAGGTTGAAGCTGATTTAAGACAGCAGCAAAACACTGGTGTTAGCTTTGCTAGGACTAGCTGTTAGCTAGGACATAAGCTCTATTTCTTAGAACCGAGGCTGTTCAGGAAGTTATCCGCAATTGGTAAGGTAGTAATCAAAGTAAAATTTTTACACACTGTATCAAAATGGGTCTAAAATACATTTTAAGGAAATGTTAATAGACAGTAATCATGTTTACAAAATACAAAAATGTACTGACTAGAATCAAACTGAGGAGGAATATTAATCCAGCTCTAATTGATCACATTTCTTCTTTAAATTACTCTTTAAAACATTGTTTGTTTTAACAAAACTTGGTGGTGCTTTTTAAAACAGCTCATGAGAATCAGCTGTAACCGAACTGTGTAAAAAATAGAAAGAGATGCATGCATGTCTAGGGTTTAATACTTTAAAAAATATGTTTTCTTCATCATCATAAAGAAACAAGATGTAAATAAAGTTCTGCTTTTAAACTAGGAGGATTTTCCTCAGAGAATCACAGGACGGGATGAAATCCCCTAAAAGAATCAGAAACATTGTGTGTGTTTGATGTAGTGGTTTGATCTCTGTAGTGGTTTAAGATCAGCTGTAAATGTTTTGCATGGTGGTTGAACAAAGTTTTTCCTCCCTATTTTTTACTGCTTCATTCTACAAATTAATGTGATATAAAATAAAATGAATGTTCAAGCACAGAATCAGACGCCAGTGGCTTCCAGCTGGAACTGTTTTTACAGGGTTTAAAGCTGCCTGGATCTCTGGAGAAGTGCTGCGTCCTCAAATATCGCCGTACGATCTAGTATCATGTATTGTTTAATAAAGACAAATAAAACATTCATTAAGTCGTCTTCTTTGTCCTGCAGCACAGCTGATAATAATTATTATTATTATCATTTTATATAATATTAATAGTGGACATTTCTTCTGTGGAAGACGAAATAATTGTGATTTGATTAAAGTTAAAAAAAATTACTTAAAAAAAATGTAAACTGTACAAATCACTTCAACTTATTGTTTACTAAAAATAAAAGGCATTGTATTATTTTTTTATTATTAATTTTTAATGAAAATGTTCTGGTTAAACTTAGTGGAAGCACCACTTTTCTTTTTAAAATCAGAAAATGTAGATTTTTTAAAAATCCTTCTAGAACCGGCTGCATCCTGGCAACCTGTACTAAGATGTTTTATTTAATATTATTTATTTTATCATTTAGGGAGACTTGATTTTAAATTAAAATTGTTACTTTTAGTTATTAATGTTAAAAAACAAACAAACTATGAGGTCCAACTAACTAAACATGACCAGTGGGGGGAAATGAGCAGCCCCAAAGCAGCTCAGGTCTCATGAGGACATCCTGTTCATTAAATCACCAAAAAAAAAAAAAAAACTAAGCTTCAAGTAAAGTAGAGGAGAAAAATTCATGCACATGTTGAGAAATGAACAAGATGCATGGTGGTCAAGAAAAATAAACATCTGTGTGTTCACAGAAACATGTGGCTGTGTACAAAAACTAAAAAGACAAAATAATACAGAACATGGCTGAAATGTTACTCTAAATCAGTAAAATGTGATGAATGTGTTTGGATTTGGTTCATTTCACAGTTATAGTGAATTTCATTTCAATATAATTAAATAAAAAAGGAAGAGGAGATTGATTGCTTTTGCTTTCACCTCATGGATCAGTTTTATAAACTGGTTAGCTCACTGTTTATCTGACACCAAAACAGCAATAATCTTTCAAATCAGACAGATGTTAAATCACACTCATATATCAAATATTCAAAATATAAATATAATATAAGCCACTTGTTCTAACTCAACAGGATTAGTGCATCCAAACAATCCTATACACCATCTAGTGGAGAATCTAAGTATTGTACGTGAGAAGTGCCAATTTATTTTTATTGAATAAATTACAGTTAATTAGGGATATACATTAGGAAAATATTCTTAATGTATATTCTCAATTAATATTCAATGCACATTGGGAATATATGTTAGGAATATATGTCAATGTATTGGAAACACAGCATTAGATCTTTATATGTATTTTAAACTATCTGACTGTTACTTTAATGTATTTTATAATCTTTTTATACTAGAACGGACCAGGGTGTCTGTTAATATAGTTTATATATTTATATAAATCTAACATTTTTACATATTAAATTAAGTTTTGAACTTCTATTGGATTTTTAACACAACAAAATCGACTTCAACCTTAAAATAAAGCGTTTATGTTCCAATGTGATGATTGACGTACCATTTCAATGCTGTACCATCCATCCCCACCAGTAGGTGGCAGTATAATCCCTAACCCATAACCACAAAGCGGAAAACTCGAAGAAGATAATGTCGCGCATGCGCAGAAGTAGTTCCTGAAGTGACTCGTGTTTACATGTTTGATAATTTATTGCAGGTTTTTGATAGGCCGTGAAGGTGAGTCTCTACCTGACTTTAGGTGTCTAATATCAAGCCGCCTTTTGAAATTAAATACCTTCTTTTAAATGTCAAATAACGTTGTTTACCTCATTACATACAAGACTAAATGAATCCGTTAATTGTTATGGTTTAGTTATGGTTCATGCTGAAGCGGGTGTTTTTCTTTAACAAAAGTTACAGAACTCACTTATTTGAGGAAAAACAAACGATAAATAGACCTATTATTACCACCATATTAGATGGAATATTTTGTTCTGTCTCCGTTTTCTGAGCCTTGTTATTGTTGACTCTAGATTCTCATTCATTCATTGCTTATTTGCATGAGACAAGCGTTAAGTATAACAAATACTGATCACTGTTACATGTACCGTATAGCCTTAGATGGGCCAAATTGGCCTTCAATAACAGAAAAGGTCCCGAAGTTGTCAGAAAATGAATCAGTCAGATTATACAGGACTATATGTTTGTAAGTGAAAATCCTTCAAACTGATGTTACACTATGATTAGTCATTAAATAGAGAACTTTTATCCAGTGTTCATTGTTGAATGAAGGCGTTGAAATGAATCACATTAGATGTATTTACTTTATAACATCTGTCTAGTAGCTATACAGAACTCCACCTTTAAAGTTTAAATGCTTCAAAATTCCAACATTTTTATGGTGGAGTGGATGAATAATTGGATTAAAGAAAGAGTTTCTAAAACATTTGCCTAGTTGTGCCTAAGTCATCAGGGATGAATGTCTCGTCTCTGCAGGCTTGTGTGAGCTGCCTGTTGGAAGCATGAGCATGGAGCCAGCCAGCATTGCGAGCCTGCGTGTTCTGTACCAGAGCGATGACTACATAGTGGTGGATAAACACTGGGACGTCCGCATTGACAGCAAGATGTGGTATGAAAAACAGACAGTGCAAACGCAGCTTCAGCACCACTTCCCTCATCTGGCGGACCCCAGTACCTACTATGGGTTCAGGTAGAGAAATGCATTGATTCGTGCACTAGATTTATAAAGAGCAACACACACATCATTTTTACATTCTCTAGGTTCTGTCATCAGTTGGATTTCTCCACCAGCGGAGCTCTTTGCGTCGCCCTCAATAAGGCTGCTGCTGGTCGGGCTTATCGCTGCTTTAAGGACCGGACTGTCACCAAAGCCTATCTTGCTCTGGTATGTAAGAACAAACTAAATGATCTGAGCTCACAGCAGATATATTTATATAGTTGCATGCAAACATTTAGCCACACCAGTAACAGTATCTCATAGATTCTCCACTCAAACTAACAACCGTACACACAGACTTTTCTACCTGTTACTACTACTACTATGTCTTGAGCTGTATTCAGTTGCACAAATAAATAAATATTCTCTGAGAGGACTAAAGAACAGAAATTAACTCCTAAACTTTGATGAACAACAAGCTGCCTTAAGATCCACAAGCTGAATTTTCTTTATAACCCTTTAAGGCCATGTTCAGTTTTAAATATGTGTTCAATCACGTGATGGAGTTGGAGCACAGGTAGAGGAGAGGGTTAGATCGAGCCAGATGATTCATTGTGGCGATCCCTGAAGGGAAATGCTGAAAGGAAAAGAAGACATTCAACCACATAATGAAGATTTGGTTTGTTTTACATCACAGCTTCGCAGATGGGTTGAAAAAGAAACTGAAACCCTTGACTTCTCTATTGGCAAGAACTCCACAGAGGGAAGGACGCACACGATGTGCATCGAAGGAACAGAAGGTACATGAAGTCATCAGGTAGTGTTGGATTGGGAAGGCTGCCTGAGGTCATTTTGAGCTTCTAGTTACTTTGTGTTTTATGATTTGATTTGTTGTCTTGTCAGGTTGTGAGAATCCAAAGCCATGCCAAACCGAGCTGACGGTGTTGGAGTATGGGTTGTATGACGGAGAGCCCGTCACTAAGGTGCTGCTGCAGCCTCTCACTGGTAAATACACTCATTTATTTCCTGCTGCTGTTTCAGTTTACTAAAGAACCAATCACTCCATTTTGTATTTTTAAACATCTTCTTTAGGCCGAACCCACCAGCTAAGGGTCCACTGCAGCGCCATCGGCCACCCTATAGTGGGAGACTTCACCTACAGCTTTGGAGCAGATGACTCTCCATACAGAATGATGCTGCATGCCTACCTCCTTCACATCCCCCTGGAACCCCAGCACCTTCTCGTCACAGCCGGAGACCCCTTTGTTCCTACGGTTGATCCTAAATGGGTCCCTCAGCGATTGTTACGGACATTAGAAGCTACTGTTGAAGCCATGTTGGAGAACAGAAAGACTAAAGAGAAGGAGCAAGAGAGAGTGAGAGGAGAGGCAGAGAGGAGGAAACACAACAGGCATCAGAAGATGGAGGAGGAGAGTGAGGAGCAGAGGAGAGTTTGTCAGGAGTGGCTGAGTGAATGGGCTGGAGACTGATGGAGGTGCCATTTGTTTTTGTTTATTTTTGCATGTTGAGCATGCTCACAAGATCCAGGCTGTGCTTATTTTTTATAAGCAAGACAAAAACAATGTCAAGTTTGAGGAGATTTTATACAAATAAAAATCCTGTGACCTTCATAAACGACTCATTATAGAAACTCATAAGATACTAAGAAGGCTGGATTTATTTCTTCTTCCATTTCTTTCTTTCAATTGTAAGAAATTCTAGTGTTTCCCCTCCTCATAACTTCCATAGGACCCCCAAACCTAAACACTATATTACTGTTGTCATGGAGACCGATTCAGGAGATTTCAGCAGCCATCATGTTTGTGGCGCTGACTATGACCATGGTTATGTCCTGTATGCTGTATGACTGACACACTGCTCTGTATTGTGTTTGCTATTAAACCTCCATCAAATGTCTTCATCACGTCTAACTCCTGCGCTAAGCTAACAGCAGAGCTAATTCTTAATGGTGTTGTTGGATAAATGTTTAACAAAAAAACATAATTTTGTAGAAATTAAAAAAAAAAAGAAACATTTTGGTTGGTTGGTGAGAAATGTGTTTAAAACTGGTGCAATGTAAATTAAACTATATTACCCATAATGCCCCTGTGTACGCTAAAACAAGTTCATGAATATTGTTAGATTTTGTTGACAATGTTCTTTGAAATTAATATCAAACAGTAAAATGTTTAGGTTGGTTTGCTGAGTAAACGGCATTCTGACTTGATTAATGCAGTGTAAATTAAACTACGTTACCCATAATGCTGTTGTGTAAGTCAAAACAAGTGCTTAAAAACTTGATTTTTTTTTCTGACAGGATATCTGAAGATCTGCGATGGACTGGCGACCTGTCCAGGGTGTCCCCCGCCTCTCGCCCCTTGACCGCTGGAGATAGGCACCAGCTCTCCCGCGACCCTCTGTGGAGGAATAAGCGGCTACAGAAAATGGATGGATGGATGGATATCTGAAGATTAAATTAAGTTGTGAACTATTTAGTGAGAGTCCTAAAGAAAATGAACCACTGCAGTTTCTGGTGAATCTGATTCAGAGTTTATTCTATTAAAGACAAAATCAGTTTTGTTGAATTTGCTTTAATTGTGAATTCTTGTGATTAATTGAACTGATTCACTCTTAGTTTCTTTTTTACCAAAAGGTTGGAAATTGGACATCAAGACTTTGCAAATTAAAGATAATGTAAGAATTATAAAATAAGACTTTACTTTCCTGTAAAGTTAACTCACCTCTTCCCTCTCAGGCCATGTTTGTGATGTAACTCCAATGACGGATGGGGTCACACTGATGGAGGAATTTTAGCTTAACTTACTAATTTATCTTTAGTTATTCCCTATATGCCCAATTAATATTTCTGCAAAAAGTGTCCAGTGGATCATTAAGATGGATATGAAAATGTGCTGAAGCTTTCCCGCATTTTTCACACCATCTTCTGGGAATCCTACAGGACAGCTACTAAACCCACCCTCTGGAAATCATCAACCATAAACCCTATCCAGTCACTTTCGCCCAGTTGCAATTCCCCCAAATACTTCTGGAGATTTCACTGAATGAAACTACGTTACCCACAATGCCGTTCTGTCAAGCAGGAACTAGGATATGAAACCGAGCAGCCGTAGAGCGACAGAACGATTTGACCACCACACAGACAGAAATTAGAGACTTCTTATTTGAGCAACAAGTTGATTAAGAGATTATTAACCTTCTGTCACGATGACCTCGGAGGTTTTCTCTTACGAGAGTTTGGTTCACGCTGTGGCGGGAGCAGTGGTAAGCTAGCTTCATCATCTTCACTGTCTGTGATGCTAGCAGTGGTACGCTAGCTTCAACGTCACTGTTTATGATGTGATTCTTGTTTTTATTTTACTCATATGATGCAGAAGCTTTTCTCTGTTGTCAGACTTTCATGTGCTGAACATCCTCATCAAACACATTCATATCTACATTTAACTTCTTGTTGTTGACTATTTTGTGCTGGATGTTACTGTAAAACACTGCTGTTACCTTAACATGCTTCCAAAACATGTTGAATTTGTTGTATTTCTAATTTAAAAGTAGAATTTGTGTTTTTTTATTGTCTGTTTAGATGAGTTGATTTGATAGAAGCTACATACAGAATGAGTCTATTTTTCCTCTGAATTCTGACTCGAGTCTGTTTTTAGGGAAGTGTTTCTGCAATGACTGTCTTCTTCCCTCTCGATACAGCCAGATTACGGCTTCAAGGTAAGAAGAGGCGTGAAGATAAAGTCCTTTCTTAGAAGATAGGTTATTAAATACAACCAGTGTGTAAATATATATCTATGTTTGTTTGTGTTCAGTGGATGAAAATAGGAAAGCCAAATCCACTCCAGCTGTTCTGGCAGATATCATTAGAGAAGAAGGACTGTGAGTAAATCTGACCATAGATCAGATCTGGAAGATTATGTAAGAAAGCCTGTGTTTAAATGCATTCTCTGAACATAGCATCATTTTTAACATGAATTTTTAAGAATGAATTCAGACATAAAGAGAAAATGACCAATTCTGATATGAATTTCTGTGTTTTTCTCTCCAGACTCGCTCCCTACAGAGGCTGGTTCCCTGTCATCTGCAGTCTATGCTGCTCCAACTTTGTCTACTTCTACTGTTTCCACTGCATGAAGAACGGCTGGCTGAGGGGAAAGCAGTCCACACCCAGCACGGATTTAATCATAGGCATCGCTGCAGGTGAGAAGGTCGCTGCAGATATCATGAAAACCTTGTTTTCCTGCAAGACAGGAAAATCTCCTCTTGTGACGTGATTATGAGTCTTCGTTGTATTATGAGTTCATTACAACGCTACTTGTTTTAGGAGGTAGCCTCAGTCATCAGCCTTCTGTTTCTTCAGGTATTGTAAATGTTCTAGTGACCACTCCTCTGTGGGTGGTCAATACCAGGCTGAAGCTTCAGGGCTCTAAGTTTCACAACGCAGACATTCGGCCCACCCACTATTCTGGCATTCTGGGTAAATATATTGTTTGTTGATTAGTATTTATTTGCATAGGTAATGTACGCATTTCTAACTCTTTCATTTTTTGTAGATGCATTTGTGCAGATCATCCGTAATGAGGGTGTTGGAGCTCTGTGGAATGGGACCTTCCCATCCCTGCTGCTGGTGCTGAACCCCGCCATCCAGTTCATGATTTATGAAGGCCTGAAGAGGCAGCTGAGGAGAGGAGTTTCCCAGGAGGTGAGAGGGAGGGAGATGTAGTATTCAGAAGCAGACAGTAATTCTGTGTGCATGGCTTGTCCAAAGACTTAAACGTGATATGTGGAGCATTTCAGCAAGAGAGCATTTTTTGAATCCAACGTACCACAGCCCCTCCAAAAACATCCATTCTCCCCCCTCCCGCTTTCTATAGTCCCACCTCTATACATGCGTGCTTGCACACGGCGCGTCACTCCGGTCTAAAGCCAATCATTAACTGCTTCATGGCTCAAACTGTATCACAGGGTTCAATCATTCACAGCTCATAAATCATGTTCTCACACTGTACGATGCTCAGATGAGACCTGACTGTCACACTGTGCTGATGAAACACGTCGCTCTGGAACAGGGACGCTGCAGAACCTGGAAATGAGGAGACACTCGCTCCAGATTGGAATGCTCAACCAAAATAAACGCATATCCTTGGCAAACCTTGACATTCTGTGTGGAGAAGAGTATAAAAATAAATCCCTCAGTAGCCGGGGAATGGACAAGTTTTTAGTTGAAATTAGCTCCGACTCCTCCATGAACGGCTGAGACTGTAAACAGGGAGACACAGAGCATCCTCCGTGCGCGGTTCCCACCTCTACAGGTTTGCGTGAAGCGCATGCACGTTGACTGACAGCTGACAGTGTGGAAATTTAAATTCTATTGGCTGAAAAAGTTCACCGGTCAGAGAGAATTCAAGGGGTCAATAGGAGGAAGGAGGGTCTTCAGAAGAGTAACAAATGTTGTGAAACTTTACCCATAGATCATAGTTTAGACCTGAACTATCATTTAAAAACATTTAGAAGACTTTGACACAGAAAAATGCTCCACATGTCAGCTGTAAGTAGACGTTAGAGGTCAGGCAGGTCATATGCTTTCTGACATGTTTTAGATAAGGACAGTGTAACAAATCAATGGTGCTGTACACAACGGTTCATTTTCTTCCAGGTGAAAATGTGATTGATGTTTTGTCTCCTCCCCTAAGCTGTCGTCGCTGGAGGTTTTCATTATCGGAGCCATCGCCAAAGCTGTTTCCACAGCTCTTACGTATCCTCTGCAGACTATACAGTCCATTCTTAGGGTGGGTTCTGTGTATTCACATGTTTAAAATTAATACACACTTTTGAAGA
This sequence comes from Callopanchax toddi, assembly GCA_006937965.1. Classification (NCBI taxonomy): domain Eukaryota; kingdom Metazoa; phylum Chordata; class Actinopteri; order Cyprinodontiformes; family Nothobranchiidae; genus Callopanchax; species Callopanchax toddi. Next base: position 122,533 of record SSNR01000486.1, on the reverse strand, counting down.
TTAAAGGCTTTGAAAGCAAATAAAATCCTGAATCTAATTTAATGATTTTACAGAGAATTTTGTTCTTTTTATTCCCCACAGTTTGGGCAGTTCAACGCACCAGCAGAGAAGTCAAAACTAGTGTCTGGTCTACGGACTGTCAAGAGCCTGCTGGTCAACAGAGTTAGGTGGGTATTAATACACTAATCATTGAGTTATTTGTTCTGGTTTTAAGCGGCTGTTTCAGTTTTTAAATACAGTGCACGGAGCAGTGAGGAAGCTTGTCTGGACTTGAAAGGTTTTACTGTAAATTTCTGAGGAAATGTGAAAATGTGGAACCGCCTTTATTGGCAAACAGCCCTAAACTAGTGTTCAAACTCTCCATCTTATAAACCCATCTCCTGCATTTTGGACTGTTCTGAGAATGTGTTTCTTATTTTAAGACCCAGAAATACCTGAAGGTTTTTATTTTTCACAATATATAGAACAATCTGTTGTCATTGCAATATCAACTGCAATAAATCACAGGCTGTTAAATTTGAACTGTGGATTCAAGCTTTCTGCAGCCATTTTTAGATGGTAGTATTCATGATGCTAAAGCACATAGACAGTTCAGCTGCCATTGTCGTGACAGCAGAAACAAAGAGTGGAACATGTGGATTTATTGCAACTTAATATCACAGTACATGGTTTGTTACTGTGTAAAACAAAAACTGGAAGAAGCTGAACCCTGACATGACTTAAATACTGTATTATTGTTTTTATTACATGCAATAAGAATAATTGAACATTGTACTGGGATGCTGGTTCAATGACAAATAAAGCTGATTCTGAATATTAGATGTATTTTGTCCTTAAAGCATGAATTTTGCTGTTTCATTTGCATACCCTTTTGTTTTGATCCCTGTAGGAAGTACGGCATGTTGGGTCTGTTTAAAGGCCTGGAGGCCAAGCTTCTGCAGACGGTGCTGACGGCTGCCCTGATGTTCCTTCTCTATGAGAAGATCTCCAGCTGCACCTTTAAAATCATGGGACTGAACAGCAGCCACTACAGGAAACATTAGATTCATATAGAATCACTGGTTGGAATCATGTTTAAAGACTTCACGATGAAAGTTCAAATGAATGAATGTCTTTTTAAACTTTTTACGTGACCGCATCTTGAGAATTGTTCATCCAATAAACGACAAACTTTTAAAATAAACCTTTACTGCATTTTATGTTGATTTAGATAAAGTATGTGTGATTTATAAAAGACTGATTAAAGAGCTGTGAAAAAGTATTTACACCCTTCATTTAATGAATTAAATCATCATTTGAAAACATTTAATATTTACTAAGCTTCTTTGTCTGATGCTGAAATGTTTGCCGATCTGAAACATTCAAGTTGGCGATTCAGCAAAAACAGGAAATCTGTAAGGGTGTAAATACTTTGCGCTCTAAATAATGCTTGTTGTAATGTCACAAAACCGCCACAAGAGGGCGGGTGTGTGTCAGCAGAAACAGAAACCAAAGTCCAAGAAGTCACAAGATAGTTCCTGCTTTGTACTACCTGTGTTGCTGTGCGTGGACCTGTGTCCAGGGGAAGGAGGCGTACCTATCTGGATCGACCGGTGCGAGCCACCCCGCACAAAGCTGCTTAAACCTACGGGACCTGCTCTGAGTCTGGGTGGACCATCAGGCATTTTCCGGTGATATTAACTTTTGAGACCAGCATTACAGTACATATTGCTTTATTCTGCAGCGCACGCTACCCCCACCCCGTCCCCACCCCCCAATGAAAAGAGTAAATCTACGTCCTTGGTCCACACACGTATTTTTCAATTATATAAAACAATGATAACAAACTAAAACTTCACAACGTCTATATTGATAAAAGGCCCAATTGCCAGCATAATGGATCAGATTGACATTAATTATCTTTGTTCTTATTTACACAAAACATCATGAACTATTGTTGGAAATCTGTCTGAACAAATGGGTTGTGAAACAAAAATCTCATAAAAATGGAAAATTGAGGAGAAAATGAGATCAAAATTCTTCTCTAATAATTGTCCACTGATGGGTCAAATTATTATTTTTTTGCTAATTGACTTTCAATGTAGAGAAGTGACTGTTCAGCCAATCAGAAACATCGCTGACCTCGGGCAGTTCAGCCCCAGAAACTCACAGATTGGGTTTTCTAGAGACAGTATTTTGAATTTAATCTGAAAAGATTTAGCTGTTTTAATGAGTTTCAACTTTATTCTGGTTCTGGTCAACGTTTCAACTGAAATCTAGATGTTTTTTCTTCAGTGTGGCTCTAACAAGCTGTCATAAAGCTCTTTCTCCCTGACACATTTTTCTAGTGAATTAATTGTATCTTACTTATTAGCTGTGGTCAGGGGCGGATCTAAGGAGGGGAGGGGCAGGGGGGCCCGTGCCCCCCTGACAATAAGCTTGGCCCCCATGTGGCCCCATGTTAAGTGCCTAGTGTTTTAGAATGTACCCCTTTAAAAGAGCAGCTGGCCCCTGCCTGGCCCCCCCTCTAATTTTTTCTACTGTAGATCCGCCACTGGCTGTGGTTATCTTATGTTTCCAGATTTTATCTTTTTTTTTTATCTTGACTTTACTTTTCATCTTGGTTTTATGTCTTCATTTATGTCTTTTAAACATACTGGTATATTTTACTTGCATGCACTGAACAGCAGTAAATACACACAGAATAAATACACATAGAATAAAGCACATTTAATCAATCAATCAATCAATCAATCAATCAATCAATCAATCAATCAATCAATCAATCCATCCATCCATCCATCCATCCATCCATCCATCCATCCATTGAAGTTTGGGGATGGTAAAAGCCATCATGGACTGTAGGGAAGGCCGGGAAAAGGAGTACAAGAGTCTGGTGATGAAGTTGTCATACAAACCACCTGCAGCCCAACACCTCGAAAACCAAGGAAGTGGTCATCGACTTTGGGAGGTGGCTTTCCTTGATGCTCCATGCAAATATCATCTTCAAATCTTAGAAACTCCTGACTTTTCCTGGCAGAAGCTAAGAACCACTGTAGTTCTTGAATTCTCCCGAGGCACCTGCAGCTGCTGTGATGCGACCAGCAGCTGTAGAGAACAGCGACATCTACCGCGGCAGCCGCAGCCACCGGAAGTAAAGCCAGCGCACCTTTTTGAGCTCCAGACAGCGCTAATCTTATAAATGTGGGATGAGGCTAAGCACGGAACCACTGACCGTAGATCTGTCCATCCCTATGCAATACAAATCGTACGTACTCAACAGTGACGTGACGTATGTACCGGTCGCTTTTCAAGTTACACACACATCTCATCCCGTCGGCTGTGGCTCTCCCAAACAGTGCTGAGGTTGACTTGTTCCTTTTTTCATCGTCATGGATTCAACAGCCGCTAAAGACTCAGAGAAGACATGCGTCCTGTGCTGTCAGGACGTCGACATCTTCGCTTTGGGAAAATGCGACCACCCGGTGTGCTACCGCTGTTCCACCAAGATGAGGGTGCTATGCGACCAGAAGTACTGCGCCGTCTGCCGGGAGGAGCTTGACAAGGTGCTACTTTATCATGGGGCTGTAGCTTGCTAAAGCTAACTGGGCCTCACTGTCTGTCTAGGATTACAAAATCTAATTTAGCTAAGTCGTGTCCTGACCGAATTTATAAGAAAATATTAGATATGACAGTAAATAGAATCCGAAGCTGTCTGCCTTCCGATCAGACTACTTTTCGTCGCTTTAATTTACTTGGCTAAGTCAGCTAAAGCTAGCATAAGCAAGTAATTAGGAAGTAAACTATTGTCTAATTTTTGTACTGTAACTTAAGCGTTATAACGTATTATCTCTAAGTGTCAGACATTTAAATAGTCAATGAAGTGTCTCCCTCTGTCACTGTTAAGTTTAAAGCCAAACACAGGCTTAGGTACTGTAAAGTGGACTTTAGCCAACACCTGTCCTCCCAGGTAGATACTATCAGGTCTCCCACCATAATTGTAAAATTAAAAGTAACTGTCAATATTATAGGACAACACAACGGCCATAAACATAAAGACTGATGAGGCCAGATCGCCAAATTTTCAGATGCCTAAACAGAATGCTATTTTGCTAGTTAAAATTAAATAAAATATATGGTCCCCAGCCTTAATGCTGTTTACTCACCTTTCCTAATGTCCAAGGAAACAAATTCACAACACGAATTGCAATAATTTGATTGAACAACAGCAGATTTTCTAAAACTACACAAAACATGTGAGTTACTTAACAGGATTTGTAGAAAGACTCGACCCTTTTCATGATTGAGTGACAGTAGATTGGTTTGATTCATTAAGCCTTTACAGGACACACAGAGAAATATTAGAACATTTATCATTTCAACTATAGAATGTCAGAGAAAGAGTCCATCATTTTCTCTGCATTTTTTTCCAAGTAGTAAATAATCTTAATAAAGTGACTATATATGGATAAATATTCACCTGTAGTCAAAATAAGCCCATCAGTGTGTTTGTAGGAGTATACGAAACAATGCAAAGCACACAATCTCAGAAGAAAACAGTTATAATAAATAATAAAATATCAGAACACATTTTTACCATGGCATTCATTTGATATGAGTGTGTATATGTATACACACACATACCGTTTACATCAGCATGGTCTGCATGCTAGATGATCTTTACGGTTACCTGAACACACCACCAGGCACAGGCATCATTATCTTGAATGGGCCAGGGAGCATTCATGCTGGATGAGGGACCAGTGTGCCTCAGTGCTGTTGACTGATGAAAGTTGATTCAGACTGAGCAGAAATGATGGACACCAATGATGTTCGAGACACCGAGGAGAGCTCTGTGCGTCAGCCACTGTTGTCACCAGACCAGCCTTTGGGTGTGGTGGTGTTACAGTGTGGGCAGGTGTGTCTAGTCAATACAGAACTGCCCTAATTTTTGTGAATGGCATTGTGACAAGCCCATTCTACCTGGAAAACATCACTAATCTAGTCATTTTTCCTATGCATGAACAGCACAGGCCTATTTAATTTAAGAGTGGCCTGCACTTTCTCCAGATCTGAATGCCATAGAAAACCTATGGGATCAGCTGAGTTGTAGTGTAGTGTAGATTGGTTTGATTCATTAAGCCTTTACATTACATTACAGTATTTCAGGCTTCTTAACTTTTCTTACAAAATTTCAGTTGTGGTAAAAAAAGATGTTTGAATAAAGGGTTGAATTGAATTCAGGTTTTCTGTTCTTTATTAAGGAATAGCGTAAAATCATCATCATCATCATCATCAACTTTATTCCAGACACAGTACGGTCCATAGTATAAAATAGTAAAAAAGTAAACAGGTAAAAAGAATAAAAGGAATAAAAGCATAAGACTAAAACATCACAAGATTAAAAACATAAAAATTGGGATAAAAGTTACAAACAGATAAAATCCCAAATGGCCAGGGCTGCACTTAAAATATATTTTCTACATTTTTAAAAATAGTTTTTGATATTTATTGATATCAATCAATACAATTTTTCTATGGAAATACTTTTCTTCTATATCATCCAGCCCTACCTCCTGGCACAGTTATGCCCACCTATGTTTTAATATAGCATCAACAGTCTAGACTGGAGTTATGTATAAAGCATTCCAGAGCTAGTATTAAAATACTTTTCTTCTTCTACAGCGTCTTCTCTCCACTTTTCCCAAAATGACATTTACCACATGACTTTGACTCTTTGTTCTTTGTCATGTGTTCCCAGGTGGTGTTTGTTAAAAAGCTGGAGGCCTTTCAATCTCTGCACCATCAAAAGTTCCCCTGTGAGAAGAAGCACGACATCTACTTTGCTGATGAAATGATTCATTCCCAGTACAGGTGTGGGATGACTCTCATCATTCTGATTCCGTAGACACTGTTGGTGTTTGAGATTTGATTTATATCATGCCCTGAAAAGGAGGTGAAAGGAAGTGATTAGTGTTCACATGCAGATATACAACACTACTATGTGTATATCAATGTACAACATGTATACCATCGTACAAGGCACATACCACAGCACTACTTATGGATAAAGAGGGCTGATCCATGGGCGGTTGCTGCTGGGGTCTGATCCACCTCAGCTGGGTCGCCTGGGCGAGGGTGTCTGATGTTGGAAGACCCAAATCACCCAGTGACCCCAGGTTACATCACTGATGATGCACCCCTGTGCACCCAAAGATGTATCTTTCACACAGTGGACATTAGTTCTCTACATCTGACCCGTCTGTGAGGAGTAGCAGCCAGTTTCACTGCAGCCAGGAGGACGTTGGGGGTTCAGTATCTTGTTCTAGGATACTTCAACACATGGCTTGGACCTGGAAATGAACCCTGACCTCCTGATCAGTGGATAACCTCTCTTCACATTTTAAAAGATTTCTGGTTAAAATGATATAAATTTAGTTTAATAGAAACGGTAGAAATGTAATTTTTTTAAGTATGGAAAACCACATTGTGTCATTTAAACTCATTAGCTCATTATGTCATGATGTTCTGAAAGCATGATGAGTTGAACTCCTCTCTGAACATTGCCTCCGTTTGTCTCGTTTGTAATCAGGCGTCTGCTGCTGTCGGAGTGCCCGTTCTGTCGGGAGCCCAAGGTGTTCTCCAGGTTCGAGGAGCTGGAGCAGCACATGAGGAAACAGCATGAGCTCTTCTGTTGCAAGCTCTGTTTGAAACATCTCAAGGTACACTCTTCACCGTACTGTCAGTCCAAAGTTCTCCATTCCTCCAGAACGCTGCTCCTGTAGCACAGACTGTTCTAAAGAACCACACATCAGGTCAGTGATCGGAGACGGAGAACGTCAGCTGGTAGTTAAGACAAAATTTACAATGTAAACAGTCGGCTTGTGGCTGCAAGCAGGAGGCTGTTGGTTTGCAGCAGCTAAAATCCAGTTTCTCCTTTAATGTAAACAACTTTGTGAAGTGTAAAATAGAAAATTGTTGCGAAAAACCAAAATGTGTTGTATTACATTCACATATGAAGAAATCCGAGGAGCAAAAAACCCTCAGTTTGTTTTAGTTTCTAAGTCTGGGATTTTAGTTTAGCAGATTGGGTCAGTTGATTCAGAAACAAACCAGAGTTAACCGACTTTATACAATTAAAAGGATATTTTGGCTATTTCAGATTGTCTGTTTAAGAGTTATGAATATCAATACCTTATTTCCTGTAAATGGCTTACTTGACAGCTTCAGTTTGGAGAACTAGTTAACATCCTGCAGGACTTGTAACCTAATGAGGGTCTGAGCACAGTTAAGCTCTAAGTGTAATGCAGCTGCCTTTAAACGGTTTCAATCTCCCAAATCTCATGGAGATTGAGTCATTTTTAATCAGCCTTAGATATGGGGTGCAACGGATCAGAAAACTCACGAATCGGATCAATTTTTGGATGCTCAAAATTTTTATGCTCAACCTCATAAAAACAAACTGCATTTAACTCAAGATGTCAATCTGATGCTTCAATAAAGTTTTGAATCATATTAAAACTAATTAATGTGGGAGATAGACTCATATGTGCACCTCAGGGGTCACAGACCTGCTTCTGTCAAACTAGCGGTCACAGCTGGGGAGGGGGGGGGAGGAGGGGCGTGACGCACGAGGCGCTGCTTTGTGGCTCCTGACTGAACTCCGGTTATATAAACGTTTATTAGCTCGTATAAAAGCCCAACATAACGTTATCTTAGACACAAACAGGTGAATCTAGTTTGTCTATCAGAAAGATTCCAGCTGACGGAGAGAGAGACGGAGGAATCAGAGGCAGCGCGCAGCAGAGACTGGATCAGATATTGATCAGGGATCCTTCGTTCTGGTGTACTAAAACGGCTGAAGCCAACAGAGTTAACCTCTATACGTGATGCAAAACAAACGCCTTTCTCAGAGGGGAATTATCTGCAGATTCAGAGCGCGTGACCACAGAACGTCGGGGATGATTTAGCGACGCACGCGCTCTACATGAACCGCGGACCACGTGCGTTCCGAACCGTAGAGGGTGATCCGTACGAACCACGGATCGATGATGATCCGTTGAGCCCCTAGCCTTAGACCACTTCCAGTCTGGTGTTACACAACTATTTACATGGGTAGCTGAATATCACCAGCAGCAGCTAAATGTAGCACTCCCAGTGTTTCCATGGGTCAGATATGGCAGGAAATGTTAATATTTCAGCTTAAATGACCATTTAATGCTAAACTGACTGAAGGTTTATAAAGTAAAGTCACATGATCCACTATGAACTGTTATTTAGAGATGGGAGCTGCTTTAAGACGGCATCAGTCCACTCTGGTTTTAACTGGACTTGGACTAACCGTTAGCCTGTCAGTCCTGTTGGGTATAAACTCTATTTATCCAAACAGAGGCTGTTCAGGAAGCTGGTAAAGTAATAATTCTAACTCCTACACTCCACAGCTGATGTTCTGATCTTCCACCAGATCTTCTCCTATGAGAGGAAGTGGTACAATCGTAAGGAACTGGCACGCCACAGAGCGCACGGAGATCCGGATGACACCAGTCACAGAGGACACCCACTCTGCAAGTTCTGCGATGACCGTTACCTTGACAACGACGAGCTGCTGAAGCACCTGCGTAGGGACCACTACTTCTGTCATTTCTGTGATGCAGATGGTTCTCAGGAGTACTACAGGTGTTTACACTCACAACATTTATTTGTATTTTTTTTAAATAAACAAAAATGTTCCCTCGATGTTTAAATGAGTTTTAATCTATGTCACCAGTGATTATCAGTATCTGAGCGAGCACTTCAGAGAGAGTCACTATCTGTGTGAGGAAGGTCGCTGCGCCACAGAGCAGTTCACCCACGCCTTCCGGACCGAGATCGACTACAAGGCCCACAAGGCAGCAGCACACAGCAAGAACCGAGCCGAGGCCCGACAGAACCGACAGATTGACCTGCAGTTCAACTACGCTCTGAGACAACAGAGGAGGAACGAAGGTTGGTCAGAGCGTTGTTGTGTTATGACTGAGACGGAAACCTGAATAAAACATCTGCATCTTTAGGTCATGTGACGGGAGAAGACTACGAGGAAGTTCGCCACAATCGAGGAGGACGGGGACGTCCTCAGATGGGACAGAAAAGCTGGAGGTATTCCCGGTGAGTTTGAAAAACTAATTTTGGGCGGTGGTGACTCTGTTCCCAAAGGACGGAGCTCCGTCTTTCTGTAGAAAAACTGCAAAGTCTTGTTTCTCTTCATGTTTTTTGGTTTTCCTTTGACCTTTTTGTCTGTCCAGAGAAAGAGAAGAAGAGGACAGGCAGATGGAAGCTGCTTTGAGAGCCTCTATGGCGATGCGTAGACAAGCGGAGAGAGCTGCCGTTCAGGAGAGGAGCGCTCACAAACACTGCAGAGAGGAGAGGACGGAGAGGGTGGAGGCAGAAGAGCCCAGACCTCCAACAGGTCTCGTCAAAACCACTAACAAACCTCCAGGTAAAGAGAGAAAATACTGAGCAGTGAGTTGGTTGCCAGTGTAACAGTGTTAATTTTGGCGTGAAATTTTAATTTAGTTTTAGTTTTAGTCTTTTGACTAAAATTCTTTTTCATTTTAGTCTAGTTTTAGTCGTCCAATTTGTTTTAATTTTAGTCTAATTTTAGTCGACTAAAATTCTGAACTATTTTAGTCGACTAAAATAGTTCCAAATTTTAGTCGACTAAATATAAAATAGGCAAATTTCACTAATATTAATATATTTTCCTCTGGTGCGTTTATTTTACATTTCTTTAAATGAATTGGGGTAACACTTTACTTTTATTAACATTAGTGCATTATTAAGTATTATATAAACAAATGGGCTCTTTATCAACGTTCCCAATATTGTTAATGACCCCAATTATAAGACACAGCCCTTTCCAAGACTAATCTTCAGAAAAAAACTAAATTCACTTTTAAAATAAACTATTTTGTTGAAAATTTGATTAAGTAGTTTAAATATTATCTTATTTAGAGACCTTTAATATTTTTTTTTATTAATTCAATCACAAAGATCTGTAATTCATATTCTACTGTGTGTTGAGTTCTGTCAGGAAAGACACTAGTGGTCCTGAGCAAATAAATACCATAATAATGCAAACTGTCAGAACTTTGCTCATGACGTGTCAGATCAAAAGTCTTCATGAGGCTTTAACTCACAGAGTCTGATCAGCTGTTCTCACGCTGCGGTCCGTCTCCTCCCACAGAACGTGATCTCCACAACGCTCCGTCTTCGGTCATTTCACTCCATAACTCCATATTTCCTGTCTCCCTGACAGCTGTTTGATCCTCTGCTGCATTCACCACCATTATCTTAAAATTAGCGTCATAACTCTGCCTCCGTTCTGTTCATGTGACCCACTTTAATAAAGTTTGTTCCTGTCGGAGTCTGCTCTGCTGTTTACAAATTCCGGCGCGTCCCGACAAGGGACTCTGATTGGTTCCTTTCTCATCTACTTCCGCCTGCTCCGATTGCTGATTGGTTCTTTCGTATGTTCGCCAAATTCTTCCCGTTTTCTGATTTGATTTCGTCACTGTCAATTCTCATCTCGTCTTTCGTTCCTGACGAAAATGTCCGCCGATTTAGTCTTCGTCATCGTCTTTTTCCGTTTTATATTTTTGAATTTCGTTTAGTTTTCGTTCGGCAAAATATATTCGTGACGAAATAAATAACGAAAATATTTTGTCTACGAAATTAACACTGCAGTGTAACACAGAGCTAATGCTTTTATTGTCATATTTAACAGTGAGAACAATGAAGACCACTAGCCCAGGAGATGAAGATGACTTCCCAGTCTTGGGAGCTACAGCCGGGACGTCCATGTAACCTCAGCACACCAACAGACTGATCCTCTAAACACTGTCTGCTCAGATACCTGACTTGTGTTGTTGTTTTCCTGCAGGGTGAAACCAGTTCCTGCAGCCTCCACAGCAGCTCTGAAGGAAGACGATTTCCCCAGCCTCTCCAGTGCTGCTGTCACAACCCCGATGACCCCGGCTTACTCTGGACAGCCTAAGACTACGTCCTCTTTTCAAGAGGAGGACTTCCCAGCTCTCGTCTCCAAAGTCCGGCCTCTTAAACCTGCAGCAGGCGCCAGCTCGGCGTGGTCCGCCCACACAGCCACCTCTAAACCAAACACACAACCACCCCCTGCTTCCAGAGCTGCTCCTCCCATCTCATCAGCATCCTCTGGTCCTCAGCTTCTCTCCTCCTCAAACTCATCGTCTTCACGTAAGAAAAAGAAAGTTGGGGACAATGGGAAAGCAGCTTATCGTTCTCCTTCTCCTTCTGATGACGAGAGCGGAGGAGTGACGCAGCAGGAGTTCCGCTCTGTGCCCACCATGTTGGATATTTCCTCTCTGCTCACCGTTAAAGGAGGCAGCAGTAAACCCTCCACCGTGACCTCCACCTCTTCAAACCCACTCCCCAACACGGATCATCCCACCTCAAAGGCCAACAAGAAGAAAAAACAGAAAAATACACCTGCTTCGTCTGCGTCGTCGGGGGCGACCCCAGCTGTAATCTCCGTGAAAACGGCAGCACAGAAGGAAAACGTTCCTGAGAAAAGCTGGAGCAAACCACCTTCTAATGCTGTCACAGCACCGGTTTCAAACGGAGTCACTGGCAGCACGGCCGACACACCTCCACCTGCTTCCAGAGCTTCACCCACAGTGACCCCTCCCCCGATAATCGAGCCTGCTCCTGAACCCGAGGAGGAGTTCCCCGCTCTTATAACGAAGAAACCTCCACCAGGTCCAGATTCACTTTGTTTTCACACATTTAGAAATGTTCTCTAATTATGAGTAGTTAATCTGATTCAGTATGAAACTGTTTTCAGATCAGAAATGCTACTATACCCGATCAGAGAGTAGTACTGATACTATGATTTTATTCATCCTTGCTGTTTACCTGTCAGACCTCTAGTCCCACCTCTTCAGGTGTCCTGCTAAATTTTGACCCTGGTCTGTGTTTGTCAGGTTTCAAGACTTCTTTTCCTGTGAAGACCCCAGCAGCTACCACCCCCCCTGCAATGCCTCCACCCCCACCTGGTCTGGGAGTGTCAGCCCCTAAACCCCCCCCAGGCTTCACAGGAATCCCCCTTAACAGCAACGTGGTGGAGCCTGTCGCCAACATGTAAGCAGAAATACTTTATATTACTATGAATCTTAATAGAAATAAATAATGTTGAGTTTACTACTGAGGGGTTTTCTCATTTCTAGACCCCCCAAAGTACTTGGCAGTGGTTATTTGGTACCAGAGGACTTCCAGCACAGAAACCTGGAGCTAATCCAGTCTATTAAAAAGTATCTCAACAATGATGAGTCCAAGTTCAACCAGTTCAAAAACCATTCTACCCAGTTCAGACAGGTACTCGTAATTCGTTTTCTTTTATTTCAGAAACATCTTTTCCAAAAATGTCTTTCACAGCTGATGGAACTCTTATTAATCACCTGGTTGGTTAATCTTGTCGTTTCTAGAGTTTGATGTCAGCGGCCCAGTACCACCGTAACTGTAAGGACCTGCTGGGAGACGACTTCAGCCGCATCTTCAACGAGCTGCTGGTTCTCCTCCCGGACACCGGGAAGCAGCAGGAGCTCCTGGCCGCCCACGGAGACTTCAAGGCTCTGGAGAAGCAGTCAGGTGCTGGAGGAGGAAAGAAAAATAAGAACAAGAAGAACGCCTGGCAGACGCCCTCCTCAGTGGCTAACACGGCAGCAGAGTTGGACTGTCAGGTGTGTCCCACCTGCAGACAGGTCTTGGCCCCCAAAGACTTCATCTCCCACAAAACCCTGCACATCAGAGAGAACGAGGATTTCCCTTCCTTGCAGTCGATTAGTCGTATCATCAGCTAGCCCCTACTTCAGTCTTCTTCTGCCGTTTGTGGGGTGATGTTTGTTTCGCCCCCTGCAGTCCTGTGGAAGCATTGCAGCAGCCCGTTTCTCGTTTGACCTCGTCCCAGACGGAGGTGTTTACTCTATGATGAGGGCTGTTGATAAGTTGGTTTTCCTGATTAGGACGTATCTGGCTGGCACTCACACTGAGCGGCTAATCAGAACTGAACGCAGAGACTGCATCGCTGCCTAAAGCAAAATAATTCTATTGTTTTTATTTAGCTGTTTGGTTTCAGGTAAACAAAGGATGACCTGTTGTTTTGCTGACAGTTGATAAAATATGCATGGCAGCAGTGCTGCTAAAACATTCACTTCAAATAATCAGCATCATATTTATGAAAGCACCAGTTTAAGTGCTTCTTTCAGAGGAGAGTCAGTGGAAATCCAGTTACGTGGTGTGACAGGAAGTACGCTTCTCTGCAACAGAACTCTTTTCATTTCACATTGTGTTGTTTTTGTTAACACATTTTCCACTGCTCACCAGTAAGTTGGCATATTAGTTGATTGATCGACTCATCAGGGCTGTTGTGTTGCACAAGTTTCAAAATAAATCAAACCTCCTCGTGTTCCGAGCCTCTGTCATATGATGTTTGCATCCTGTCGCCTTCTGATGCGTGGATGGTTTTTGAGTTTGAGGGTGGCTCATTTGCACCCTTCTAGTGTTGAGTTGGTGCATCCTACAGGTGAGTCCTGTTTCCTGGTTGAGCCTTAAAGATGAACACAATCCAGCTTAAGTTTAGTAAAATCCTTTTACTAAAACTTTGCAAATAACATTAAAGGGATGTTTATGCCATTTTGAAGTTCAGGAAGCAGTCTCCAATCAGTAATCATAACTTATCAAGAATATCCTAGAAAATTCATTTAAGCCCAAGATGTCAAAGCAGGAGCTGCAGCTGGAGTCTAATAAATCCAAAATTAGAAAGTTTTACAGCTTTAATCTGATGACGTTCTTCCTGTTTAAAAATGAACAAAGGATTGTTCAGCCTGTGGTTTTTACTTTTAATATCCTGCATGATGTCAGTGTTAGATGATCCTCGACAAACAAATCTGTTCCTGTCATTAGACCAACCCTTTATCTTATCTATATTTTTGTTTATTAGGATCTTTTCTAGGTAAGTTCAGTGACACTTCAGTAAATAAAATGTGTTCTATGCAGCTGTGGACCTGATACTTAAAATGAGATTCTGAGTCTCAACCAGAAGTTATTTCTGCTCCACTTAATGGAGAGCCAATGATAAACATTAATATTCCACATGGTTGTACTTTTAGAAGCATCCTAAAATATAAATATTTATTACCTATTTCAAAAAAAATGTAAGAGCTCCAACAGGATTAAACACCTGCTGTATTGATTAAGCTAGTTGTATTCTGCCCTCTAGTGGAGAATCTCAGTACTACAGGTGGTACGAGCCAATTTAATGAACCCACAGTTCAACTAAAAACATTTTTCTTTAATTATAACCCATCATCTTTTAGTGTGTCTGATGTGTTGATTTTAGTAAAAGAAGCTACAAAGAGTTTAATGGTATTCATCAGATTACTGTTATCATAGAATTACAGATGTTACGAGATCTAAAACATCATTGTATTCATATTTTTTATTCTTTTAGACCTTCAAAATAATCCATATCATCACAGAAACAGGAAGTCCAAAACATGTTTTCGTCTTTATTGGAGTCAGACTAGAGTCCAGGTAATACAGTGACACACTTCTCTGTGAGTTTACACTGAACAGGCCAAACAATTTGGTAGAAATGAGTTAAAGGACACGCAGTCAGAGATTTCTTCTTTATTATTTAATGATATTATTTTTCTTTATTCCATCAGTATAACCAGGGAGGAGGGGGGTGGGTGTATGGTAACATCCATGCAATGCATTCTACTGGAACCACACCACTGATGGTGCCAGTGCTACTACATCTAACAGCCTTAGCTATTACCTCAGCTTCACTAAACAACAGAACTTTGGCCCTTTTTATGAGTGTTCCACAAAGTAGTGCAGTCCAGGAAATAAACAGTTATTACCGTACTAATATTATTTTCAGGAGTACAGAACAAACCAGACCATGGACAGCATCACACATGACTTCCATTGACTTCATAAACAGACTGACTTTTTTTTATTTATACAATCAACCAATACCACAGTAGTGTACATAGGCCAGAGCACAAAACACAGAGTGGTTGTTTTATTATTTTCATCTACCACACCGACTGAATAAGAGAACGAAGCACCGAGAACAATAAAACATCCTGAACTGACAGCATCCCAAAATAATAATAATTATTATAATAATAATACTCCATGGGAACACTTTAGACCTGGTCTCACTCCAAGAACATTCAAATCTATCCACCAATAATAATAATTATAACAATAATTAATTATCATGATAATAATAATAATAATGGAGACTTAATAACTTGTGTTTTTTTTAATTCCTAAAGTTGTAATTTTTCCTTTCAGCTGTTTAAACATCAGATTAATTCTAGCTAAAGGCTACATTTTTTTTGCCATCTTGAAACAATTTTGTTCTCAAATTTCATTTGCAGAAATTATTTCATAAGCCTTTAATTGCCAGTGATTTTCCATTACATGGTTATTTGCTGGTGGAGTCACGGTTCAGTACATCTGTATGGTCACAGTGTGGTACAACGGGGAGATAAATAGCCTAATGCTAATTTCGCTTTTAAATTTTTAAAACAGACAGTAATTCTCCCAGAATTCCTCAGACTGACAGCTAAGATTTGAACATCTTACACAAAACCTCACCAACAAATCTTATCCATCAATTTAATGATCGATTTGGACAAAAACATCCTTAAACTGAATAAAGTGAACATGAATGTGCAAATTATGCAGATACAAAGCAAATCGGACACAGGAATGATCCTAAACCATGAATAATATAATATATTTACTTCATTTCATTCATGTTAGGATTTTATTAAAACATTTTAAACAATCACAGCTATTTTATAATCAAATCCCAAACTTATATGAACGCCTTTATGCTTAAATTTACAACTTCTGTCTGGATTTGAGGGGTTTTATTCAGTGAATTTTTAACTTGATCTTATTTTTGAACACAATACTTTTTCTCAAAGAGCTTATGTGCAAGTTTACCACCAACACCCACACATTATTTACTAGAAAACATCTTTTGACCAGTTGACCTCTGAGCATGGTAGAGTTAGAAAGTCTCAGTTTAAACGTGTCTGGATTGACGTCAGGGTGGAGAGAAAACCAGGACAGGAAGCTCCACCATGCGCAAACCGTTAATGTTAATAAATATTTAAATCTACTTTATTAGGACCTGTCTCCATAAACAGAACCATGCTACCTGATAATCCCTCAGAACTAAACCAGCTCTCTGTTAAAGAAGAAGCTCACAGGATGCACAGGGCGACTTTATAATCCTCAACCAGGAGAAGCATTACTTCAAGTTACCATTACTGAGGTTTTAACATCAACACAACTCTGATTGGCCTCTTAACTTTTTATTTTAGTATTTTGTTTCCTTAGCATGTCTTTTAGCATCCTGCAGCTCCAGCTGCTGATCTGTGATCAGGTCAGTTAAAAGGTCCTCATAAATGTTTGAATTATATTTCAGTTTTACACATTTACACAATTGTTCATGTACATATATGTATATTTATATGTATATACATATAAATATGGGTGATCACCAGGATCACAGGTGAGATAACACTGAGATGTTCAGAATTATGGGTAATTTTTGACACATCTTTGTAAACCATCTTGGAATCAGACTAAAACAGGTTCTACCTAATGGCCTCTATACAACATATTCATGCATTATTATTGAGACAACATCTAAAACTCTAAGAGCCTCAGATCGTCGGCTGCAGAGGAAACGGTTCAGAATGAATCCATCAACAAGCAGATCAGTTTATCACTCCTTCATAAACCTGTACATTAGCATCCGTTCATCTAAAACTCATAAAACTTTATTCCTTACAGGTCAGATCCTGACACAGTAAAGTCCAGAGCACATTTGACTCAAACATTATTTTAAGAGAAATGACTATAACGCTCCTCCTCGGTGACAAAAACACATTCACACAGTAACACAACATCCTTCTGCACTCGCACCGTAACCCACGGAAACGACAGAGTCACCAGTGTAACCACAGCACAGAGATACTGCTACACACTCTAATAGACTATCTACATCAGGAAACACACCCTGCCATCCATGTTACCATGGCGACTAATTCTGAGACACCCACCTAAAATCTAAAGGCAGGATTACGTGATCTAAAACATTACTTTATTCATGTTTTTTATTCTTTTGCCTGAGACTGAACTGAATCCTCCAGTGATCCGACTTTTACCCAACGCTCAATGGTAACGACAGCAGAACAATCAGAGGACAGCAATAAGAACACAGGGCAGTTTGGCAGCTTTAAAAATATCATAAAGAAAAAAAAAAACAACAGAAAGAAAGCTAATTAATCCAGAACATTCCTGTTGATTCACACAACTCAACACACAGCGCTGTCTCAAATAACACTAGTAGATTTACATCCTCCTGCAGGCCCCGCCTACAAAACTATGGACTTATTTATGCTCACTGTGCCACTAGAGGGCAACGGCGTCCACATTTACATCAAAACACAAAGAAAGAACTTCTTTTCTTTGTTAAACTCATAGGTTTCTCTGTCAACAATTTTATCAGGTGTTTTCACTCAGTATCAAAGCTTATTGGTTACAGGATCAAGACACAACAGGACAAACCTAGAAAAACAACAAAAGATGGCTCCATTATGGTTTTCCTTTTACATTAATAAAGCAGTAGGTAAACATCGTGCTACATGCACAAGACGGTGCAAATGCACTGTTTTTATAGATATCAGGAATAGTGTAGACGACAACTGAGACAGAAAACCTCTCCCCCAATTTAGGGTCAGATCTCAACACTAAAAGTCTAAATCTGATTGCATCGTTTTGTTTTAATAATTCATAAAGAATGAATAAATGTTTTTTTCTAAGCCATAACAATAACATAAAGATTAATACACTTCCCTCTACTTCAAGCTAGATTATCTTTTATATTTTTTATCCTGGAACCAGCCACTAGGGGGAGTTCTGTTCCTTTTAAGTTCTGTTTAGTAGTATCTGTGGACTGCACAGAAGAATCATCTAAATATGTTGTAATTCTAATCAAACTGATCAGAAGTCAGGAATTAAATCTCAGATTTTTGAGACAAAAACTCTGACTTTTTTAATTAAATCAAATCAATGGATTGTAAATAGGACTAAATGACTCCAAACATGAATCAAAACCTTTCTGAACAGCTATGAATTATACTTATTCTAATGTTAATAACTAGTCTTATTTGAGACAGGTCACCTGATCCAACAAAGACACGCCTACATACAGTAAAACACCTGCCTACATGAGATATTGCACTTTTATTTTTACAGCAGGTGAAGATTGGCTAGAATGAAGTGACTTTCTGAAACCCACACTGGACAGTATGGCACTTAGCTGACCTACAAGTCTGGAAACTAACAGATTGAAAGCACATGATCAGCAGGGTTACTGTAGCTCCAAAAGAAGAATGAACATTCCCCGTGTTTGGCATGATAGAAAGACACCTGAATGAATAAAAGCCTAGAGATGAAGCTGCAGCCTGACAGCGCTACAGGCAGCTTTGTTCCAGTCAAACTTGCAGCTGGATTCATCTCTTCTTCTTACAACTAAACAGTGTTTGGTGCAACAAAGTGACCTTCTTGTCTATTTTCCTCCTCTGGTTTTCTTTTGTTTTACCTGCTCTGATGCAGAGAAAACATCATTTCTAAACCTGGAAAAAAGTCTAGAAAAAGCAGATAAAGCTGGAATGTTCAGGAGGGGCAGGAAACAAGAGGAGGAAATAAAAAACAACAACAGAAGGCTTTAAAAAATAACAATAAACTAACCAGATCAACGCATAAACAACTGCAGTGGTTAACAGAAATCATCTCCCTGCTTCTTCATTACGTCTAACGTTCTAGTAAATGGGAACCTGGTACGTAGGCGCTGCGTTGTTCTCGGTGAACGGAGGGCTCTGGTAGGTTTCTGTGGTCTCGGTGGTCCCGCCCCCCGGGGAATTGGAGGGGTACGGTTGGGTGGGCGCTCCACCGTCCATGTGCTCCGTGGTGAACAGGGTCATGTCGGTACCAAGCAGATACTTCTGGACCGCGCGGACTGTTAGACCAGCCTGCAGGGGCGAAGAGGCAAAAAACACAGAGTAGGTTCAAACTAATGAAGGATGTCAGGAGCTGGAAACACAACTTCAGTCTTTCTGTCTGCAGTCAACCTACTGGGTTACCTCAAGACCCAAACAGAAATATATCACATATATTCAAGTTTTAGAGTTTCTATTCAGCTTCTAAACCTCCAGGTCACATCAGGTCATCTCAAACCAAAAAAAAAGATCCTTCAGGTCCAGATTCAGGTCAGCTGATTACATTAAAGGGAACTGAACTGGAATCAAATTAGATTAATCATAAAACAACAATTAGTCAGATTGTCCTGTCATAAAGGAACCAGCTAATTGGATTAAAACGTAAAAATATTATAATAATAAGATATTAATAAAAAGTCCATAGATCAGGATATAAAAGGGTCATCTCCTAGCTGAAATGCTGCTGCTTGAATCATCAACTTCCCAGACCTTCCTCCTTACGTCTTCCTGACTTTGCTTTATGTAATAATGGTTCAGGAGAAGAAAACATCATCATCACCGAGCTTCTGGACAGGAAATCAAATTCCTCCAAACAGATTACAGCTACTGAGAATATTTGGTTGTATTTACTGCAGCATGAGGGAGTCATGTGGTACTGGAATCACTGGTCGGTGTACTAATGAAGACTGACGTTACAGTCTAAGAAGAGTGTGGGCAGGTTATCTAGTTAATACAGAACTGTCCTACACTGTGTGAACGGCTCTATGACAAGCTGATACAATCTGGATGACATCATTAATCCAGTCATTGATCCTATGCATGAAAAACATTTCATCTTCATAGACCAGTTCATCCAGGAGGCATCATCAGGGAACGGCTGATGGAGACTGGGGTACCTCAGATGGAGTGACCTGGACCGTCTCCAGACCTAAACCTATGGGATCAGCTGAGTCACTGTGATGAACAGCAGACAATGCTTTTCTGATTAATATGGGTCACTTTGAGCTTTTCATGCAGGCTGAACATGAAAACAGTCTTCTATCTCCAGCTTTGGCTTCTGACAGTTTTTTCAGGCTGAAACGCTAGGATTTGAAAAACCTCGCAGATCTACGTCACAATGTGAATTTGCACAAAATGGTCTGACCCATCTTGGCTCGTCCCGCTCCACAGACAGGCCCGGATAATGCACAGGCTGAATGGCTTGACAGCCTAGTTAAACTAGACCATGAGTTTTGCTCTGCAGGCTTTCCACATATCCACTATCCACATATATAGTCTGGCTTGCCAGGGTATTTCAGTCGGATTCAGGATCAAATTCCTAAAGCCAATCAGAAGCGAGGGTTGTGCATATCATTAATAATAATGAGGAAACCTGAAATCAGCAAACTTATGCATCATAGAATAGAAGCATCATAGCTTTTTTCTTTATAAAAATGACTCATAAGGCATTGATTTACACTAGAGAACACTGCAAAAGTATAAAAACCAGAGTAAAACACACATTAACAGTGTTAATGAATTTGTGACTGTTCTTTTTCTGCTTTAACTGTGACTGGTGATTAAAACATTTAAACATTACTTGTTTTTAAATCTCCTAACAGTTTTATTTTTCAAAACTGCTGCATCCATATTGTCCATCATCTCCTCTCTGATCAGTAGATCAGATGTTTTAACAGAGCTGGCTGTAGATCTAGAGGAGATAGAGCTCCAAAGCTCTGGAATGCTCTGCCTCTGTCAGACAGGCTGCGTCACTAGAGGGTTTAAATCTGGTTTACAAACACATGTTTTATTCCCTGGTTTTAACTCTGATGCTAGCAGCTGTTTTATATTTTTGTTTGGAAACCCTCTGAGCTGTGCTTTTAGTCATTTTGCTGTTTCTGTCACGTTTTGGGTTGGAGGATCCCAAATGAGGGAGGCAAGGAGATGAGAACTGAACTCTAAATACTTTGATAAAGA
Source organism: Callopanchax toddi (assembly GCA_006937965.1). Taxonomy (NCBI): domain Eukaryota; kingdom Metazoa; phylum Chordata; class Actinopteri; order Cyprinodontiformes; family Nothobranchiidae; genus Callopanchax; species Callopanchax toddi. The sequence continues at coordinate 101,495 of SSNR01000486.1, read as the reverse complement.
AAGTAAAAGAAGCAAATACTCAAAACCTCTAACTAATAAAACCTAGGGAGCTCTGGGAGGATGGATGGCAGGTAAACAGGATGCTGACAGCATCGGGTATCGGGGCATCCTAAATCCCACTAAGTTCTTATTCACACTGAAATGGATATTTTCTTTTAAAATAATCAGAGTAAAAGTGAAACTAACTCTGAGATTTTAAACATGGAGCTCATAACAATTTCATTGGTTTGTTGGTCTCCTTGAGCCCGCCTCCAGCTCCTTTCCTCTGGCTGGTGATGGATAGCACCTTGCTGTATGTGAGCCAGAACCTTTGGTGGTAGAAACAACAACAACTAGAGGTTTAGTACTGGAACCAGTTCAGACCTCCTTTGATGTGACAGGATCTGCCCTCCTGGCATTTAGAAGAAGATCATCCCTCCATCAAATCAAGAACAACCAGAATGGCTTAGATTTGCTTTTGTCATTGGTGGGGACCCGGACAAGACCCTACCCCTGGTTGCAGCGGTCTCCAGTCCTGATCCAGAACCAGGGCAGGCGCCATTGGCAAGTGGCTCGGCGTGGATTTTGTCCAGGGGGAGGGGATGTGTCCTGAAGCTCAGACCGCAACGTCCATCCTGGAGCAAAGGGCTCGCGACAGTCGATCCAGGCACGACCCCTTCCACTGGACACAAGTCCACACACAGTACCTCGGTCCACTGGGCCGCACGCATTATTGGTGGTTGTGCATCACTATTTCTGCACGCTTGGACTGAGTTATTGGTGGGGAAACGTCACCTCCGTCCATCCTAAATCTACGTCCTCCCACTGATTCTGGTGTTACCATTATCATATGTTGTGTTTCTTTGTTCTGTTTGTGTTTGAGAGTTTGTGTGAACTGACTTCACATTCTTACCCAGGTGATTATGGAGAAGAAAGAGAAAGCAATCGCCGCCCGAGCTGCATCGGCTCCCTGGTTGAGGGGCAATTCTTCACTTTCAGTCCGAGACCACTGATTGGCCAGGAAGCAGAAACTGACAAAGTAGAGAAAGGCCCAGAAACCTGCCAGAAACCAGCAGAACAATGAAAGGTTACATCATAGTTAGCTTTTAATACATTTGAGGCAACAAGTGAAAAAGATTGTAGATGGTAACTTCCATATGTTTCTGTAGATCAGAGATACTTTCATTTTTCTAATAGTTTTAGTTTCATTTCTACTACGTTTTGGGGAATCACAGCCCAAAACACTGTGTCTCTTTACTATTAACAGATTGTACACCCAGGATTGTCACGGTCTTCATTCTTCCTCACCTGAAAAGCCAATTTCAAGCATCACAGCCTTCTTCCTGTCCTTAACGGAGCTGATGGAGGAGAACTTGTAGTCGAGCAGGAAGAAGAAGGAGCACGCCAGCAGGCCCACCAGACCCACGAACACACCATAGTTACAAGCATCTGCATTCTTATTGAAGACACAGTGGAGGCGTTCGCTGCCCATGTTAACATAACCTTCGTTCACGATGGAGGCAAAGACCACCAGGGAAAATATCTGTAGACAGGAGGAGGAGGATTACAACTACAAATTATATGAATCGGTGCTCAGATCATCAAACCACTAAAGGGTTGGTTTTCTCTTCTTTCTGACTTTGATTTGAAAAAACAAACACTGACTGACTAATGGTCCTTTTTATCTCCTATTTATTTGTTTAAATAACACCATTTTTCCAGTCTGATTGCCGACCTGTTCAGTCTTTTTTCTCTGTTTAGTCTTTACACACCAACACTCATCAGCTGACTAACACTCGGAGGCAGAATAAGGTCATGTGACACACGAACACACACCAACGTGCCCTCTAACTCGGGGGTCTGGGTCATATGATGGGAGGAAGGAGACACAATGGGATAATGTCAGGTCAACATTTGAAACGAATCACATGAGTGGATAGAATGTGAGCAGATAAAGACTCAGAGATAAAGCAGCTCCTCCATCAGAGCAGCATCACTCCTCTACTGAAGAACCTCTTTCATCCCTTCTTCCTCTAATATAAAGCACTTCTCCAGAAAAGAAGTTTCTGCAAGAAATATTTAAATCTTTCAAGATGTAATTTGTTCAAACGTTATGCTTTTTATGAATTATTTGTACAAACGTACTGATTTTTTGTATGTAAAGACTAATTTCATTCTATTTATGAAATATAAACATATACGTATAGAATCTGACATCAACAACACAACTAAAAACATTTTGAATAAAAGCTAAAAAAGGCAGAATATTGAATGTGTTGCATTAGATTGAACAGACAGTAATAATCAGAAGTTTTGTCTTTCTGGATTTTAGGTCAGAGTTTGCATCTGAATGTTGATTAAATGTTTACTGACTGACTATAACTGTCAGTTTAACAGATGCTAAGATCATGTTTGATTTGAAAACAGCAAATCAACTATAACTGCATCGTTTCTCTAAGGAATACTTTTGACTATCTCACTGATTAAAGCTGTTAAACGTATTTCCTGCTGCCTCAGGCCACACCAATAACCATCTAACTCTTTGGAACAAATGGACTTTGACTTCAGAGTCAAGTCTTTAATGATGATGTTTCTTCCATTTACAACAGTGGAATCAGAAGAGAAAAATTCAGACAATAACTATCGACAGCTGAGAAGCTCCCAATTGAATCCATTGGTGGAAGAAACACCAGAAGCTTGCCTGCAGTTTTCAAATTTGATGTGATTTTCTTGAAATAATACGTTAACTATCCTGTTCTTTCATGATCAGCTCAAAGTAGATTTCTCTGATTATCTGCAGACATTGATTTGTTCTTCTTAACATGTTATCTTGGGAAAAGATACAACTTGTGATAACAGAGCTGTGAACATGCTTTAGATATCTCACACAGTTCTTGTTTTTTTCCTTTTGGTCATTTAAATGTTTCAGATCATTGAAGAGATTTCATTAACAGACAAAGGAACCTGAGTAAAAATTAAATGCAGTTTTCTGAGAATCACTTCCTTTATTAAAGGAACAAATGTCTCCATACCAGCCTGGCCCTGTGTGGAAAAGTAACTACCCCCTAAATGTTTGTAACGGTCCTGAAGCAGCAAAGCAGGCCCAGACCATCACACTACCACCACCATGTCTGACTGTTGGGATGATGATGGTTTTACAGTTAGTTTTACTCTAGATGGAATGGGACACACACCTTCCTGAAAGTTCAGCTTTTGTTTTATTGGCTGACAGAATATTTTCCCAGAAGTATCTGGAAACACCAAGATGTTTTTATGTTGGGTCTTTGTGTTGTCTTTGGTCAGGAGAGATTTTGATCTTTGAATTCTCTCATGGAGGTTGTGCTGTCTCTTTCTTAATGCTCTGACATTATCTTTAACCAAGTGAGGCTTTTTGAGATCTTTTAGCCTCTTTCATGTTGTCATACAGGTTCTACTGAAGTGATGTCTTAATTCTACAGGTATAGTAATCAGGACTGGGTGTGGCTAAAGGAACTGAACCCAGCTTTATAAATAATCTGGTTAATAACAATCAATTTGTGGTTAACAGTTACTTTTTCACACAGGGCCAGGTTGATGATATTTGTTCCTTTAATAAATGAAATCAGCATTTTAAAACTACATTTTGTTACTCAGGTTATCTTTGTCTGATATTGAAATGTGTTTGCTGACCTTAAACATTTAAGAGTTAACAATACATTTTACATTAATGTCTGCATGACCAGATGATGCTTCATTGTTTAATTTTTGAGTTTTAGTTTTTTAACAGCTGCTTTGGGGGTTTAATAAATCTGGAGGCTATAATAAAGAACTTCTCTGGAACATGAACGTCAGCGCACAACACGTGCGTGGCCCCGCGTGCGTAATGATGGACGCGGACCAATCACAGGTGAGATGAGGAGCGACGGCCGTGTAGGGTAAATCAGTAAAACCATCAGCTAAAAACTGGATTAGTATTACAAATAAACAAGAAATGTTTAGTAAGAATACACCAACAGGAAGACAGTAATAAACAACAAATAATAAACAATAATCCTGTTTGTTTTTAGTTTACACAGTCCAGTCAGCTGACCGCCTTTGATCAGGACTAACCTCAGCATGTTAGCTAATGTTAGCTAACCTAAATGTATTAGCTAACCTGAACCTGTTAGCTAATAATGGTTCGGCTCCTGCTCTGAGGAGCATCTGAAGCTGGACCCCAGCAGGTCCAGCAGACCCCCAGCAGCAGGTCCAGCTGACACCCAGGAGGAGACGTTTCCTCCGGTATAACGGAACTCATTCTCACATCCAGTTTCTCAGCGCTCCGGGTTTTAGTGTGTATATGTACAGCGGCAGCAGGTCGCGCGCGCGCGCACACACACACACACACACACACACACACACACACACACACACACACACACACACGAAGAAGCGGTAGAAAGCTCTCACCCAGGACAGCGCTCTCAGGATGGTCTGCGGCTGTTTGGCGAATGTAATCGGGTCCATGGTGGACCCGGTTCGGCCCGCTCCGAACGATCCCACGCCGTCCATCTTTCGTGGTTCTCTGTATCTGCTCCTGTGTGTGTGCGCGCTGCTCCACGCTCCCGGCTCCCGCGGCAGGATGGATGGATGGATGCGCTAGGGACGGGTCCTGCGCGCTCCCGGAGGCGCGCGAATGAGCGCAGACAGGTCTCAAGACACGCAATGCGTACATTTTAGCGCTAAACGTGAGTGAAGTTTGTGGGTGTTTTTTTAAAATTAAATTCAGCCTTTTTCTGGCACAAACGTGATATAAAAATTAAACTAGATTCAAAAAGACTCTAAATATGTAGCCCGAAGTAAAAAGCCTCACTGAACACAATAAAACATTTTCAACTCGCTCTCCTCAGATTAACTAATCTTATAACTCACATCTTATTAAAGTATGACCCAAACTTATTAGAGAAAAAAATAATTAAGTTTTTTAAAAATCTGAAATTATGGAGATGTTTCTAAAAACATAAACATTATTTCATTACATTACTATACACTTATTATCATTTTATATTATTAATATACATATATAACCTAAATGATTTTTTTTAAAATGATGTCATCATTGGTTAAAGGTCAGAGTAAGAAGGTCTGAGTCACCTGATCTGGAGTTTATAACTTCTATCTATCTGGCTCCAGTTTCACTCCACATTATATTTTAATATAAATGTATAAATAAACTGAATTAAATTGTTGTAACAGTTATTTGTGTGACTCAGATTTAAATGGAAAAAAGTATTTCCTGTTACGAACATATTGACATGCCATTTATTACTAATTCATCTTCAAAGCCTTTAAAACTAACGACTGATGTTGAATTGTAGTTTGTTTTTTAATCTCTGGTGAGAATTTAGTAAAAAAAAAATAGCCCAATGCTCTCAGTCTATTAAGGTTGTTATTAATACATGAATAGTAAATATGCTAGCAATAATTTCTTCCATGTGGAAATGTTTACTTTCAGAATCATAATTTTTCAAGCTAATCAGAGATTTTTCTAGTTGTTTGAGATAAAATATCAGGTCAGAACCTTGTTTTTTAAAGCATGACAATAAGCTACCACCAGGTGGTGCTGTTGGGCTTGTTTTTTTAAACATTTCCTGTTTCACTGCCACCTTTTTCATGCCCTGGATTCCCAACCTTACTATTATTAATAAACAGCTTTCTGTCACATTATGACAGCTTCAGCTTGCATAAAGACTTTAAATTGTTTTCCATAATAAAAGTAAAACAGAAAATAATAAAAGGCTTCTTTTGTGGTTGTTTGGTACATAATCTTTTATTACTTTGTTAAAAACAAATGAATCTGTTTTATTACAGGACAAAAAAATAGGCAGTGACTGTAAACTTAACCTGTATGCATCAACATACAGTGGAAAACTGAATAATTACATTTATTAACAAACTATGAGTATTTAGGTTGATTCCTTACTGACGTCCTAACATCCCTTGCATTTGTCTGGAGGATGAAGAAGAATCCAAATGAAGGGGAAAAACAGGCGGTAAAAAGATAACAGAACTAAATTACAGCAAACAACTCTGTTAATCAAATGTGCTGCTGAAGGAGAAATTCTCAAACTAAACACAAATTAACATAAAATTACAGGAGGAGGAGAAATCACACACACACACAAACTCCTGACTGTAATTAGAGGAGCAGGTTCTGAGAGGAGTGGTTAAATGAGCTTTTAGGCCACTTGTATCCTAAAGGGTGGTCTTCAAGGTTCAGTCCTTAGACTACTGCTGTTTATCATCTAACAACGTCTCCAATACCAATGTTCACTTTTATTCTGATGAGTCATTTATTGTTTTGGTTTCACACAAAAAAATGTTTATGTTCAAATTTCACTGTGTGACCTAAAACATGTGTTGAATGCAGACGAAACCAAACTCAAGTTATTTTCAAAATCAAAGTTAGTGAACTAGAGTTCTATTACCAGGTCAGGAGAGAGGTCCTGCCTCAAGTAGAGGAGTTCAAGTATCTCGGGGTCTTGTTCACGAGTGAGGGAAGGAGGGAGCGGGAGATCGACAGGCGGATTGGGGCAGCGTCTGCAGTGATGCGGACGCTGAACCGGTCTGTCGTGGTGAAGAAGGAGCTGAGCCGGAAAGCAAGGCTCTCGATTTACCGATCGATCTACCTCCCAATCCTCACCTATGGTCATGAGCTCTGGGTAATGACCGAAAGAACGAGATCGCGGATACAAGTGGCCGAAATGAGTTTTCTCCGCAGGGTGGCCGGGCTCAGCCTTAGAGATAGGGTGAGGAGCTCGGACATTCGGGAGAGACTCGGAGTAGAACCGCTGCTCCTCCATGTCGAAAGGAGCCAGTTGAGATGGTTCGGGCATCTTATTAGGATGCCCCCTGGACGCCTCCCCAGGGAGGTGTTTCAGGCATGTCCTGCTGGCAGGAGGCCCCCGGGTCGACCCAGGACACGCTGGAGAAAATATATCTCTGGTTTGGCCCTGGAGCGCCTTGGGATCCTGCCGGAGGAGTTGGTAGAAGTGGCTGGGGAGAAGACCGTCTGGAACTCCCTAATTGTGATGCTGCCCCCGCAACCCAGACCCGGACAAGCGGAATATGACGAGACGAGTTCTATTACCACCTTGCAGGGCTCAGAGATTGAACTTCTCTTAAAAACGGCAGAAAAGTCTGGGCTTTGTTCCCTAAATTCTTTGCAACTAGGGATGCACCAATACTGATATCGGCCCGATACTGATATCGGTTAAAGTTACCCGATACCAGGAACCGAAACTAGTGGCTTCACTGTCTGTGACTTGTGATTTCTGTTGTAGTTTCCTATATTGAACACTAGGGGGAGCTATTGAGCTAAAGAGGAACAGTGTGGGTTGAGAGCTGGAGCCAAATAGTTCATTTTATTTGGTTAAATGTGGAAAACTGCAATAACTTCACTGTGTTTTATCTATTTTTATCTTTATTTGTTGTAAAAAGCAGAAAAGAAAAAATAAAACCTGTATTCCAATTTGTTGCATTTTTTTGTGTGGTAGAAGTATCGGTATCAGTACTCGGTATCGGCGAGTACTCAGATTTAAGTATCGGATCGGTTTTGAAAAAAGTGGTATCGGTACATCCCTATTTGCAACTAAATACATTTTTGCCAAAAAAGTTTTATTAAAAAAAAAAAAACATCAACTTTTGCACAAAATATAAGTGTTGACATGTAAAAACGATTAAATTGTGATTTTTAAAAAAATTTCCAGTCTTTTATAAGCAAAACAAAAAAACACACAAGAAAGAACAACATTAATACAGAAATAGATCAAAGACAAAAACTCCAGGTGTTGACTGAACAAAGTGCAGCTAGAAGCTTACATACAGCACAATCAGAATCACTGTAGCAGCATCTTTACTTTAACAGTTCATGTATAGGTTGTAGTGGAATACAATTAGTTTGATTCGATCATCCTTTAGACTTTTGTGGTCATTTCGTAATTTGTAAACAACTAGATTCCATGAGAAGAGGTTGAATCAGTGCCAGCTGACTAAAACTCAACACCATTTCTGAGTGGAAACAAGTTTTTGTTTCATAAAGCAGGCAGGTTTCACTGTAGTTCACACGTCTCGCTGAGACACAGGTTAGAGTTGATGGCATGTTTAGTAGTTTATAGCATGTTCAAGAGAACTTTGGTGGATGGAGAGGTCCAGTCTAAACTGGTCCACGCCCAGCCCAGACTCCATCACCAGACCATGCCTGTTAAAGTTGTAAAACAAAGTATTCTGCTTAATTTGATGGAAGGAATCAAACAAATGAAGAACCTTAAAAGGAAAGGAAAACACAATTATAAGATGACAAAAGGATTGAGTTTTATCAGAACACAAGAATGGAGGGTGTACTATTAAGTGGATTGGATATTAAATACTGATCTTCTAGAACAAGAGCTGACAGACGGTGACAGAAGAGCTACAAACATCAGAAGGACAAGTTGTCAACTTTCTTGTGAGTAAAGATATTAAAACAAACCAAGCTAACATAGCTTCCTGTCACACTGCCACATAACAAGAAAGTAAAACCACTCAAGAGTGAGCAGAAAGCAGAAGACTGACCGTAGGCAGGTGAAGAACCTGAGAGGAAGGTGTGTGTGTGTGTGTGTGTGTACCAAATGTCTGACCTGCTGATGTTCAGCATGAAACATTCATATTTTATCACTGGAGGCAAGCTAAATGTTCAAATATGTCTACATTTATTCATTTATTTGACTTAATTACTGATCTATATTATGCAGATGAAGTATAAAACTATGAGGGTTTAAAAAATATATAAATTAAAGAATATGAATGTATCCTGTGAGCAAAAAAAAACACTAAAGCAAATAATTTTCTTTTATTTTGCTTTTTAAAGTTGATTTGGAGCAACAAGAATTATAATGTAGAGAAATATTAATGTAAATTTAAAATAATATAATAATATGCCTTACTTTTTATTGAATCATGCTCATATTTGAAGAATTCTTTGTTTAGTAGTTATTTGTTCTTCTGAGTCGTTTATTAAGAGGAGACTGAAATGTGCTCCAGTCCCAGTTAGAGGGTTTCCCACATTTTAATGTTTCAGTAACAAGAGTATTCAAAACCAGCTTAGCATCTAAGATAAGTCAGGATCACATCTAGAAGTGAAGAGAAAATGTCAACATTTAAAAAACAACTAAGTTTAGGATCAAAGATACTGGTCTTAGATTCAACTGGATAAAGATTTTCAACTGTTTATTTTAACACATAAATGAAAGGAACTGTTTGAGACAAACACTCAGTCACAGGATCCATCCTTCCACCCGTCTCTCCACCTCTCATCCACCCGGGAACAGTCAAACTCAGGTTTTCCCAGCCGGACGTTGATGTCGTTGTGAAGGTGACAGAACCACTGGGACAGGGCGTGGCGGCTGCTGGTGTCTGGCTGGTTGTTTCTCAATCTGTGGACAGGACGACAGGCTTCTGACTCTTCATTTCAACACAGCTGGTTACCTGTGCTGGAACAAGAAGACCAAAGGAGGGTGGAGTGGACTGACCTGCCTCTCAGGTCTTCTGCACATTCTTCACAGGGGAAGAACTTGGAGAAGAGGTTGATGAGATGTCCCATGTCCTGCTGCTGGCTGGAGGATGGATGATCAGGGTAATACGCTGCCATGGTGTGTAGAAAGGACCAGGTGTTCCTGCCCAGCTCCTCCCTGTCCAGTGGACACTCCAGCTCTGGTTGTACAGGTTCTGATGGACGAGTTTCCTGTGGGTTCAAATTTCAACACACAAAGGAGAAGATTTATGAGAAACCGGTGATTTTTGGACTAAAACGCCAATCAACAGCATTAAAATGGTGCCAAATAAAGCGGTGGGACTATTTAGGATAGGTCTAGTTAGTTTGAAGTTGAATGTTTGACAGACATTCACAACGGTCAGCGATGGACCATGTGAGGTTACAGAGATGGTGGAAAGCTCAACTCATGTTCTCCTGAATGTAGTGCTTGATATCTGTGTGATCAAAACACTGATGAAAAAATGTACAGCTTCCAGGTCATGTGACCAAAAAGCTCCAAATCACTTCCTAATTGTGTTGCTAAACTAGACTAATGATACACAGCAGTTTTTAAACATATTTCATAGCATCTCCAATTTTAAAATGCCAGAACATTTCTATGGATTATTATGTTTTTTCCTTCAATAGCTTCCAGGTCATGTGTTCTTTTGAATCCAAATCAATGCTAATGGTGTTCCTGAAATAATGGGACACAGCAGTTTTTAACACGTTTTTAAAAAATAAAAAATATATTTTAATGGAAATTTGCAGATTTTTCATTCATTAGCTTCCAGGTCATGTTACCAAAAGATCAAAATCAATGCTGAATTAAACATATATTTTCCTACGTAAAAATACATTTGCTTTTCCAGGTGTGTCTCATTAGCGTAGTGACATGATCAATAATTGATTTGGAGTCCTTTGGTCACATGACGTTGAAGCTATACATTTTCATAAAAATATAATTATAAAATATGGATGCTATTTATTTTTTGTCAGTGTTTCGATCGAGCGTTTATTTGTTGATGGTCCCTAATTGACCGCCGTCTTTGTGGCATCGCTGACTTTGTTGAACCATGGAGTCAATGGCTGTCACTGGTAACTTCACAGCGGTAATCTAATCTCACCTCAGCAGCCGTCGTGTCCTGCCGTTTCTGTAGCTTCACCCACGATTTAAAGTCCGTACAGGCTCTACATGGCTTCCTCTTCCCGTCCACAGTCTGTCCCTTGTCTCTAACGGAGCTGTCCTCCGGTGGTCTGTCGGTCACTGGGAAGGGGAAACCTTCAAACCCTGGCGGGCTGGTGGCTGATGATTCCCTGGCTCCCGTATGCGCAGCCATGCTCGCTCCGTGTGATAATTAATATTGTTCTAAAGGACCAGCTGTATTGATTAATATCAGGAATGTCCGCTGGGTGGAATAAAACTAGCTCTGACTGGACACATGGCTAGGTTTTAATGTTTACTAAATCAGGCGGATATTGCCATCATTTCCTAGTCCAGCTGGTTTTATAATCCGACTTCCGTGTTTCCTTCGGACGTTTTATAGAAACGGAACGTTTTCCGGTTGGCAGCCTGCGCGTGCGGCTGATTGTACCTTCTGTCAAAGTAAAATTCTTTATCAATTTAATCATTAAAATCTTTGACAATATGCATGTTTTATTCGGATGTTTATTTACTCGCATATTTCTTTTCGCTGGCTAGTTTTGATGCTGTTTATTAGCAGTTATGTTGGACTGGTCAGTCTGCTAGCCGTGAGGCTATCAAAGCTAACAGGAATAAAGTGACACGTTTCTGTTGGGTTTTCTCCCCCTACAGAGGAGCTGCTCCCACTAAAGAGGAGCTGATCCCCCCCGGACCATCGCCATGGGCATTCTGGAAAAAATCGCGGAAATAGAGAGAGAAATCTCTCGGACTCAGAAAAATAAAGGTAACAGGATAGCCGCGGAGCTAACTGTTAGCTACAGAACAGGCGAAGTTGGAGTGTGTTTTGGACTTGATTTATTTTATTTGTGGGGTTACAAAGCAGTGGAAGTGACCCTGTCAGTTGTTGGTGTTAAGTTAATGTAAATAAAACCAAATGAAGAAAAAGCTGATTTAATCTATAAGACTTTATTAGAGTAAAACCGGTAGTTTTGTCATAGCTGTTCACTTATTTTTGTCCTTTCTCAACATATTAAAAGACTAAAAACAGGAAAGCTATCAATTTTTAAAATAAAACTGTAACTAGGCATTTATTACTTAATCAAGATTTGTTTTAATTTTTCAAGTTTTTTAATAAAATGCTTGAAAGTGCTTGAAACTGTGAAATTAGTCATAGGACGTGAACATTTATGAGACAAATAAAGTGAAATAATAGGCTTAACACATATACACTGTAAAGGTTCCCTAGAACCTGTGATTTGTGATATTTGTGATAATTTTCCATTATACAATTTCTCATTAGGTTTTTGAATTTATGCTAATGCAGATTTTAATTAAAAAAAATAAATCAAACACATGTAACACCAGTGAAAAATTTTAATACAGGGGAAATTAATATGTTGGGCGGGGGGGGGATCTTTGTAAATTCTTTCAAATCATTGCTGTACATTTTGCCCTATTTTTGCTGAATTCTGTGTGTGTGTGTTTAATGTCTGTGTATGACTAAATAATTTGAGGTGCTGGATAAATCTTGGACACTCCCCTTGGAAATGCTTAAAAATTGCTTGAATTAGATTTTGGTAAAGAAGATGTAAGAACCTTGCTTTTATCCAATGATTACATTTTAAAATGGTGTTTAAAATAATGCGACCTAAACATGTAAATATTTAAAGTAATCAGATTTAACACACAGAAGCGTTTTGCTTCATTAGAGTCTGATTTTTTTTTCTTTATTTGTTCCTTTAGCCACTGAGTATCATCTGGGTTTGCTGAAGGCCAAGTTAGCCAAATACAGAGCTCAGCTTTTGGAGCCTTCCAAATCAGCAGGGGCCAAAGGAGAGGGCTTTGATGTCATGAAATCAGGAGATGCTCGTGTAGCTCTGATCGGTTTCCCTTCAGTGGGTAAGGTAGGTGGACATGATGATTTTATTTATAAGAAATTTATTATTACGCATGTATGATTTCTGCCCTGAAAGGCAGTGAGGGATGGGCCCTCCTTCAAGGACTGCTGGGTCTTTAATTGATTAATTAAATCTTTATCAATTAATTGAATCTATTGTCCTTCAGTCCACCTTTCTCAGTCTGATGACATCAACAGCCAGTGAAGCTGCATCCTACGAGTTCACCACCCTCACCTGCATACCTGGAGTCATAGAGGTATGGCGTTTACACCACTACATGTAGTGGTCATAATTTAAGCTTTTTGTTGCAACACGTTGTTTATTTGTTGTCTTTCAGTACAAAGGAGCCAACATTCAGCTGCTAGATCTGCCAGGAATCATCGAGGGAGCGGCCCAAGGTATGTTTAGTCTCCATGTTTTTGTTTTGATCTGAAGTGAGCAGACTTTTAAAAACCTGCAACACAATATTTAAGTTGATATTAAGCTAAATGTGTTGTGGTAATGGTAAATTAGAGGAATCCTGTCATATTGAGTGCTTATAATTTGAGCATGTAAAGATAATCTTCAAGTGGTTGATTTATATTGACTTGGGATGATTTCTAGGAAAGGGCAGAGGTCGGCAGGTCATCGCTGTTGCCAGAACAGCAGACGTCGTCATCATGATGCTGGACGCCACCAAAGGAGACGTTCAGAGGTGAGCAGGTCTATAAAGTTATCAGTCTTGTCTGACTGGTATCAGTGACTTACCTGCTAATTTATTTGTTTAAAGGGAGCTTCTAGAAAAAGAGTTGGAGTCTGTGGGCATCAGGCTGAACCGGACAAAACCAAATATTTATTTCAAGGTAATGCTTTCATATCGTTGTTTTGTGTACACAGTGCAACATGTGAGAATGTGAGACCACCCCTAATAAGAAACAACCCCCATATGAGACCACCCCTAATATAATGACCCCTGATATGAGTTGATCCCTCATATTAGGTGACCCCTTAATATGAGATGACGACACCTGATATGGGGGTGGCGGCGTGGCACTAAACTCTCGCTGCAGTGCAAGGCAGACGCTTAAGGACAGCTGCAGCTCCTCATCCTGTAATGACGAGCCATGCGGGCGGCGCCGCCTATTGAGTACCCCTGCTGTAGAGACTCATCAGTATATTGTTGTACTTGGAACAAAACGCCATTCAGTGTGAGAAGCTGCTCTAACCTGTAAATAGCACTTGATCAACTTCATCCTACAACCCAAAATGTGCCAGCCATATTTATAGGGTCACTTTGTCCAGTGATGAGTGTGTAAACGTATTAAAGATCTTCCAGTAATTGTTTTATTCAGTGTTTTGTTTTTGTTTTTGCAGCCTAAGAAAGGTGGCGGCCTGTCCTACAACTCTACAGTTCCTCTCACTCACTGCTCAGAGAAGCTGGTTCAGCTCATCCTGCATGAGTACAGTATCCTTCACTCAAAGGAGACAACCCTTTCCTAACTGTTCATCTCTGCCACTTTCAGACTAGTTGTTATTAACTTCTCAGAAGTTGATTCCTTTAACCGTCTTCCATCAGAAATCTTTAATGCAGAAGTCCTCTTCAGGGAGGACAGCACGCCGGACGAGTTCATTGATGTCATCGTCGGAAACAGAGTGTATATGCCTTGTTTATATGTACGTCAGCAGCTACCTGTGCTGGGTCAGATCTTCCTACAGTACAAGTAGTCTTTTTGTGAACATTTATTAGAAGTCATTTTACATTTTTGTGTTCTCAGGTGTACAATAAAGTGGATCAGATCTCCATAGAGGAGGTGGACCGCCTGGCACGCAGATCCAACAGTGTTGTCATCAGGTCAGAGACCTGTGTGTGTGTGTGTGTGTGTGTGTGTGTGTGTGTGTGTGTGTGTGTGTGTGTGTGTGTGTGTGTGTGTGTGTGTGTGTGTGTGTGTGTGTGTGTGTGTGTGTGTGTGTATCTACTTGTTTCTGGTCTGTTTGTACAAAATAAACCTCTTGTTTTCTGTCCACAGTTGTGGAATGAAGCTGAACCTGGATTACCTTCTGGAGAGGTTGTGGGAATACTTGGCTCTTATTTGCCTTTATACTAAGAAAAGAGGAGGTATCCTGATTAATTTACTCTTTTGTCACATTGATGAGAATATTTGCTGGTGTATGGTTTATATATCTTTATATATAAGGGCTGTCAGTCAATCATTAGAGTATTTGGGGCGGCGATAGCTCAGTAGGTAGAGTGTTTGTCTGGCAACCGGAGGGTCGTCGGTTCAACCCCAGCTCCAGCTGGGTTACATTGTTGTTGTGTCCTTAAGCAAGACACTTCACCCACCTTGTCTACTGGTGGTGGTCAGAAGGACTTGGTGGATACTGGTGCATGGCATCCCCACCTCCATCAGTGTGCCCCAGGACAGCTGAGGCTACAATGTAGCTGATCACCACCGGTGTGTGAATGGGTGAATGACTGTTGTGTTGTACAGAGCTTTGGGGAGTGTAAATACAGGACATTTACTTTCAGAGCAGTTCACTTTAAGATACGAGAAGCGGTTTGTCACACGCACTGGATACAAACGTCATGCGAGTTAATCAGATTTAAAATTAACGGCAATAAAAGGAACTTGCGTTAATTCTGACTGCCCTTATACCACTAAATTACCTGTTAGTTATATATAATAGATTTTGAAATATTATTTACTTTTTTGTTAGAGCGTCCAGATTTTACCGATGCCATCATCATGAGAAGAGGAGCCAGTGTAGAACATGTGGTGAGTAGAACGCATCGCTGATGTTCTCATGTGAACGTACCAAATCAGACATCTTTATTTTCTCTTGTTTAAATCTCTTGTTTTCTTTTTACCCACAGTGCCACAGAATCCACAGAACCTTAGCCAGCCAGTTCAAATATGCCCTGGTGTGGGTAAGTGAGGCTAACACAAACGCTCTGATTGTTTGGTTGCAGTCTTTGTTTCGGAGCATTCGATTTACTGGTTGCTCTAATAAAGTTGACAGCAGACAGTTTGTGTCAACCTTGTGTAACAGTGCTACCAACGGCGCCACCATGCCACAAAAACTGTTCCTCCCATTTTTAGTATTTTATTCCTCATTCATAGTAAAATAAAATAATTTTTTGAAAATATATTTGCTGTGTCAGCAGTTTAATGTGTGTTCACAGGGAACCAGTACCAAGTACAGTCCTCAGAGAGTGGGCCTGACGCACATCATGGAGCACGAAGACGTCATCCAGATTGTTAAGAAGTAGGAGGCGTCTGATTGGACAGACGTCAGAGAGGACATCCATCAACTGTACCATAGTTATACAGCAAAGGAAAACACCTCAAACTTATTTTGTATTTGAAATTTAACAGTAAATGGAAGAAAGGGAACGTTGTGGAGCAGGTTCTGGACTGGAATCAGTTTGTTGTGATTAAGATTCGATGATTTAGTGAGAAAATGGGGAAATAAATTCCACATTTTAAAAGAATCACCTGCTGTTTTATTGTTTCTGTTGTTGTCTTATCTCCGTTACTTAGAGAGACGTTCACACACATCACCTGCTCAGCACCTGTCCCCCCCATCCCTGCTGCCCTGCTGTTCATCTCATCAGCTCTAAAGCCAGCGGACCACTTTTATCTCCGAGCGCGCCCCATTGACTCACACTAACACAATGGCTGCTTTAAATATTAACGAGTACCTCTTGGGTCTGGGAGAGGGGCTCTGAGCGGGAGGATTCATCCGAGACGGAGAGGGGCTGCGAGTCGGACCTGAAGATGCCTTAAAGATGTCTCATCAGAGAGCATCATGGGTGAAAAGGTTCTGTTTTGGAATAACCTGAAGCGGACAGCAGAGATGGAGACTTCTGGAGCAGAATAACAGAACAAAGGTACTGCTAGCTGTGTGTTCAGAGCAGGCGTGACACTCGATGCTGCTTGGCTCCATATGGCCCAGTGGGAGTGTGTGGTCAGTAAACAGGCTGGAGATGTGCTTTAATGAAGCTGTTTTGTTCTTAATGTTTGGTCCTGAAGCAGGAGAGAGCAGCATTTTGTTTCTTAAGGTGATGCTGGATTAGTTAAGGGCTGCATGTTGACCTTCAGGACAGCTGCAGCGTAGTTCCTTGAACACAGCTATACTTTGTTGGAAGGGACAGAAAAAAAATTAGGCCACAAAAATTCCCATAACTGATTAAAACAGATCCAGCATCGTAAGAAATCAACCCTCACTGACTCCTACTCTCAGACCTCCTTTTACCTTCAGAACCTCGTTAATTCTTCATATCAGATCTAACAAGGTGGTTGAAACGTTCCTTAGAGGTTCTGATCCAGATTAACATGACGGCATCCCTCAGGTCCATCCATGATGTGAATCTCCTGTTTCTCTACATCCCAAAGCTTCTGGACTGGACTGAGATCTGGTGACACTGGAAGTTACTGGAGTCCAGTGAACTCATCACATTCTCATAACCAGTTAGAGAGATGATCTGATCTTTGAGACATGGAGCATCATCCTGCTGGAAGCAGCATCAGAAGATGGTCCACTGTGGGATGAACATGGTCAGCAGCAACACTCAGGCAGGCTGTGGAGGTCAAACCAGGATCAGGTAGGACAAGAACATCATGCTGAACCACTGACACCAGAGGATGGATCCATGATTTCATGTCAACACTTAATTCAAACCCAACCTTCTGAAGTTTGCAGCTCAAATTGAGACTCGTCAGACCAGGAAACATTTTTCTGTCTCTTTTAGTCCAGTTCTGGTGATCAAGTCTCTTCCATATTTTGGACTTTTCTCATATCTATTTCCTTCCATCCCCTGCTGGGTTGATAAAGTTTTGTACAGTAACTGAAGCATCATTTCCTCACATTACATCTTGATCTTGATGGAACCAGCAACCATCCTCCCAACTGCTGGTTTTAGTAGAAGTTTAAAGGTTTCATTAGAGTTCAGTCATTTGATCACATGATGAAGTTTTCTGATATACGGTAGTTCTTGGCATTTTTTCACTGATAAAATCAGTTTTGATCCAGATCACAAATTTTCTGTAGTCAGAATAAACCACAACAAATTATTTTCTGTAACCAATAATGAGTTTCACAGTCTGACCTCCGATCAGATGGGTCAAAAAAAGAGAACATTTTCTTTAGTTCTTATCATTAAAACATCCATCAGGTGACCCAGCTAGTTGTAGCGTTATAAACTGTGTTTATATGGTTTATAATTGGCACATACTTCTGTAAGTTCACTACCGGGTTTTGTAAGTTTTACACGGAGAAAAATCTACGATACTATCACCCTTTTAGTGTTTACAGGGATATCTAGGTTCGATTCTGGTGTCACAGTGAGTAGATTATGCATTTAATATTGACAATAGAAATCTGAGACTAGATATTAGACTTCATTAATTTTATTAAGAAACACATACGACAAATATCACAGATAAGAAAGAGGTAGTTAGCAGGTAGTCAGCATTAAGTCATTCACGATGGTAAGGTGTTCTGAATTGAATCTTAAATAAGTTTTAGCAATCTGAGTCTCCTGAGTCTCGCCCCTTGACCGCTGGAGATAGGCACCAGCTGCCCCGCGACCCTCTGTGGAGGAATAAGCGACTACAGAAAATGGATGGATGGATGGAGTCTCCTGAGGTTTTAGGAGACTAGGGATTTACTTAATTTAGATTAAGGATTCTAATTAAGGGGTACTAGTTACGGATGGAATTAGTAACTAGTTTGAGTGAGCTAATGTTGTTAGCTTTTATCAAGAGGCCTTTAAGCTTTACCAGAGTCATGGTTACTTAACTGCGTTCCCTGGATCGTCACTGTTGGGGGTCGGATGAGACGCGCGGAGGTGAGGTTTTCCCCCTCGGTCAGGATCAGACGGCTGCGGGGTCGAGGACCGCCGGAGGCCACAGGTGTCGTCCGTAGATACGAAGTTAGATAACCCATCTCTAGCAGGGAGCATCTAGGCCTGGCCTTCCCATAAC